>JANZXR010034738.1:0-14155 GCA_027575705.1 Erythroxylum echinodendron | reverse complement strand
AGACAACAGTGATACAGCAACTAAGCAATTAATACACAAAATATGGTCACTTCAATACGCTACAATACCTCAATCTTCTATCATTTTCCGTTCTCAACTGTATCATCTTCTTCTTCCATCTGACTACCCATTTTCACGATATCTTGGACAAGAATTTTTCCTTCTGTTGCAGCCAAAATGGAGGAATACCATATCAGCAAAACATTTAACTGAATCTTATGCACACACCATAAATCTACTATCTTGGTTTTTCTTTTAATTTAGTATACTGTGATGTCAAGTATTGCTTGCTAACTGCATAGGAAAGTGAATACCAACAACAACTTCACAAGTGATTCCAAAACAATAATCTACCACTCGTGACCTGCCTAAGGTCATCATCTTAATTTGACCCATGTCCAAATCTTTTCTTTAGTATACTAGTCTTCACGTGGTGTAAAAACGGAAGTAAAAGATTCAGAGAAAAAGGAAATTAGCAACTGACCTCTATCCTTGGAAAGATTGCTTATAAGTTCTTGGATGCCCTCCTTGCCCAAATGGTCCTTGAGGTACATAGCAGCAGAGGCAACTTCCTCAGGAGTCACTTTCCCATCGTAATCCCTGGAGACAGCATGTTATTGGCAAATGCTCATATAATTTCAAGTCTTAAAGCCACAAAACAGAAATATTTTAGAATTGACGATCATATCATAAATCGCCCTTCCCAAAGTTGACAAAATGTTATTGTCAAATTGAATCAAGTTTGATTCTTAGTCAAATGGATTCAAAACAAGGATAGTGCCCCCAAAGAACTTGTGACAGGACACGAGAACAAACTTCACGAAATGAAAGAGATGACTCAAACAATTTTGTAAACTAAGATACTGGTAATTATACTAGAGAAGTAGAATCTGAAGTTTTTGTTCATATAGTCATCCAGAAAAACCTGCAAAATTGAATTCCTACTTGGGTCTTAATCACAGCATCACTGGAGTTATTATAAAGCCTAATCTCCATATATTTTGTCTCACATGAACCATAGCAAGCAAGACTCAGAGATAAACACTATAACGACTCATCTAGATGTGAAATTTCAAAGAGGTAATGACAAACCTATCTAGCAAGCGCCATCGATCACCAATTTTGGCATCAACATCATCAATTTCTCTTTCAAGCTTTTGAAGCATATTGTCTACCTGAAATTTGTCAAACCACAACATCATTGCTGGTCATTTTCCAATTTCAAATTTTACACGTTGGATAGAGAAAGACACTGAAATGGAAGATTGTAGTATTAAGCTACATAATTCTTTAAAATACTCACTCTTTCTATCAAGGCTGAAGAAACCTTGTCAGCAACAGCAGTCTGAGCAGCACGGTCACTCTCCTCTCTAGCAGCTCTATATGCCTTCTTTGCTTCTTCCTCGTCTTGTGTCCCTTCTTTGTCCACCATGGTGTTGTAGAGGTCTATCTGATAATGACCACACAATAATGAGATAGAGAATGGAAATGAACAAAATTTCTATTGTCATGATAGAAAAGGATCTGATTCATGACATATCCACTTTGGTAAGACTTTATGCATTCAAGTGGATACATATAAATGAACACATCTTTATGCCCGAGTACCATTTTAGTTGATGACAAGAAGTATAAAATTCAAGAGAGATCCAGCCTCAGCAAACTGATTTGGCCAACACCCTCAACAGAGATAATAATCAAAATGACACAGAAAATTTGATGGTTCTAATTGCAAGGAGCATCAAGTATTTCTGTAAAAATTGAGCAGTCGAGAATTGCAGTTCTTTGCTCCTACCTAGGAATTGGAATTCAAAAAAAATTTATTATGTTTAAATTCTTTGAAATTAGATAGGAATAAAATTTTCAAATATATGTCACAAACAACCAGTTGACCTATGATTGTTGATTTTAAGTGCTCCAAATGCAATGCCAAGTTTTTTTTTTGGCTTTTATCATTGAAGTATGTATTTACTTATTGTGTCACTGAATGATATAAATATACAGACATTCTAATAAAATATTTCTATATATATATATATATATTATCCATAGTATGTATTTACTTATTGTGTCACTGAATGATAAATATATAGACATTCTAATAAAAAATTTCAGATCTCTGCATCATTTTATGAATGCATCCTTTGTCTTGTTAAACTGGCATTCCCATTCGCCTCATATTCTTATTCTTTTTGTTTATCACTGCAAAGAGCATTTTGAAAATCACTATAACAATGTATTAGTTCATGCACTACAGAAGAAACTTCTTTTTCATACCTCCTTTTTGACTATGCGCAGGAACTCTTCACGCTCCCTGCTTACTGACTGAAATATTTATCAAAGAAACTAGTAAAGAGTTTGAAAGATATTGCAATAATATCATTGGACAAACTTATTTCAGGTCCTTACAGATGCTGAAGCTAAAACTGCCAAGGCACGACTGAGCTCACATAGCTGCTCATGTTTCTCTAATGTTTTCGCCTTTGCCTGTTCTATTTCTCTAGCTGTTGGAACAGCCATCTCTTCCAAAGCCACATCCTTTTGGCTACCAACAGATTCCTTCATCTTTGCCAGTTCCTCTTCCTGTTCTTCCTCCTCCTCCTACGTTTCACACAAGAATCAACTTAAAGCCATTAAACAAAGGCCTACAAATCAAATTAATAGCTCTATCATTGTATAATACAATTTCAAAATGAGTACAGGCACTTTAAATAATGAATGGTAATAATGTGCACCAAAGTGTATAAACAGGCCATTCCCTTACACAGAGGAAAGTAGGACAGGTAAGTTAGAAGCTCAAGAAAATAGCAGATTGAAGCATAGGACAGTCCTGGGAACTTGCATCTTATGATTGTGCTTCAAAATCAGAAAATTTGGGACTTTGCCTCTTCTAGTGTATGAAAACACACCAAGAGGCATATTATTTGAAAACCAAACTTAACATTTATTGCAAAGCCTAGATCAACAAATGCAGCAGAAATTAAAAGAAGTTAAAGGAAGATAAAGCATACAAAGAAAAAGCATGTCCGAGAGCTACCAGGAAAAATGATATTCCTTTGCAGAGCTCTCCATTTTTATGCATGCATTTGTAAGTTTGCATGATTTAACTTGTAATAAGATATGCATGATATGGAATATGTATTATCGACCCATAAAATCCCTTAACAGTAACAAGTTATTCATTTAATTGTTTTTCTTTCTGTACTGGAGAAGAGCAAGGCAAAGAAAACCTGGAGGGAAGATGGTAGGTGCTTAAAGCAATAATAGCACAAAACTTAAACCTTAATCAATTCTTCCTGCATTTCTAGGAACTCCAATTTCCTTCTCCTTTCAGCAACTGAATCTTCAGATGGCAATGTAGTAACTCCAACTGTATCCACAACCTCATCTGGTAGAGAGGAGAGTGTAGCCTGGACAGCTTCCTCTGGCCTAACTTTTCCAGAGACAGAGAAAGCTCTGCAAAGGATATTAAAATGAAAAGATGAAATCGCCTAGATCTTCAGAAAAATATTAACAGCTGAACCATTTAATTACCTAGACAGAATCAACAGGGAAGAAGGAACGGAGCGATTGAGAGACAAATCCAGCCAATCCCACAACTGCATAGAGAGATAATTATTTACGAGCATGACAACATGATAATTTTTCCTCTGCACTTTATAAGGATAAAGAATAAAGCGTCATTTGCTTACTGCTGCAAAGGAATCTTAGAAAGATTCCTACTAGATGCAACTGCCTAAACATAGCATTCGCTTCCTCCATCGATGTGAAAATTACAAAACACAAGCTAAGTGATAACCTGTTGGCGCATTTCTTCAACCGAAAGCAATCCAAGTAGGCCTCTATCCCTGCAGGCTTGGCGAAGCTCTTCTTCTGAAAGGGACTCCACACCCTCAGCTTGAATCATCTTATCATCATTTTTTATCCTGTCAAATGCAATCATTAAGATATTCAAAAATTATCAATCATCAGAATTCTGCAGACGCACTGTGTACAAACACTATCCTTATATATATCATAAATGTCTTCCCCTAGTCTTCTGCACATCTTGGCACAAACACTAGCAATCAACAGTTTGTAATCAAACTTATGTAGCTTTTGCAATAAATTATTAGAAAACAAGTCAGGGTATTTAGGAAATTCCCAGGAGGTTTCACATCCTTTATTTCATCTATAATCTCGAGGAAGAATAAACTTTCCAAGAATAGCAGTATTAACAAATGCTAAGAGAATTATTTGCTCTTCATTTTAACAAAACAGGGCAGTATAATGCAGAAATTGAAGAATATTGATTGAAAATGACATCTGATTTTTGAGCTCTTTTCATTCTCAACTTAACTGCAGAATACAGAATACAGTCCCTCACTTTGGCTCAACTACTAAGAGTTTTAAATAACAAAGCCACAAGGAAGAAATAAAACAAAGAATTTGCAATACATTTAATTATGCAATGTAAAACTATATCCTCAAGGAACAGAAATGGCACACAACGGAAAGAAAGAAAGAATTGATGAAAGAATTAAAAGAAATGTCCATTTCTGCTCAACTTCTGAAAAATAGGGCCCACCAATTTTAGTTGAAAAACATGATAAAATTACATATTGCCTCAACACCATCTATCTGCTCACTAGCCAATTATCTTGCTTTTGAAAGCTTTCACTTCCCTAAATTTTAAAATGAAACACCATGAGCAGGAACTAAGAAAAAATATGTACGAGAAGATGGCACTTCTGACATTACAAAGTACCAAATACCAATTATTGAAGGACTAACTGATACCATAAGCAACAAGTGCAGGCATTGACCTAGAAAAGGGAACTCCTGACAACATAACATGAGCTGAAATGTTAAGACACCATCAAGACAACAAGAAAAAGGGAACATGCACATCTTACTCTTGCAGTCTTTTCCGAAGCATAAAACGTAGATGTGCATCTGTGCCAAATGGCTTGATACCCATATATTTGCACATGTTTACCAGCCGTGGCCTGTTCTCATCAACCAAAAGCAGTATAGAGACTTATTAAGGATAAGGTATGCAAGGTCCTAAACCAATAGGTTAAGACTCCATTATAGCTAATAAAGAATTAATAGAAATGGGAACCTGCTTATGTTATCCAAAGTTAGCTCATCATTGAATAACTTGGCAAAGCCTAAAATTTCTTCATTGGTAACACCGCCACCTGTTCTAACCTGTGAACGTAGCAAGTTATACTCTTACAATAAACTTTGTAATCAGAAGGAAGACATCACAACTTCCTTCACTTTGCAAGAACAAAAACGCAAAAGCATATTACCTTGTTCATGAATTCATCAAGATCCTCTGCTGTTTTTTTAATTTCTCCACTACGTGAATTCTGAATTTCCTTTGCCATTTCCTTCACAGTGTCTTGGAGAAACTTAGCATATTCTATCCTAGCATTCAACTTTCGTTTCAACTCCTCCTACAAATTAAGCATGTAAAGTGAGACCAACAACTGCCTTCACATATTCATGAATGTTATCTCACTTTAGTAGCGCACGGTATTAGAGACGTGTTTGGAATAGGCACTCTCTAAATATTTAGAGGAATGCACTATGAAGAAATAGGAATTCAACTTTAGGTGAGTAAGGGATAGGGAAAGTTAATAATGACTAAACAACCTTCACAGATTGGGACCATAATCTTCTCCATTACAGCTATAAAACAACAAAGTTTAGAAGTTCAAACTCTACCTGTTCTTTCATCTTGTCCTGGAATGTTGATGGTAACATGTTTGGGAATAGTTTCAGGAATACTGGCAGTAAAAATTCCATGAAAGGGACTATAATAAAAACTGCAAAAGGAACTAGCCTAAAGATATCTGCAGTGGTACGTGTTAGCTGTTGCCTTTCCCTCCTAGAGAGACCCTTCCCATTGGCAAGTTTAACAAGTAACCTTGAACTTATCCTGATATCAGCCCAAAGTAATTTTGTTCCCAACCAATAATGTTGCATTGTAGACTTAAATTCGTCCTTCCAGTGGCGAAACTTCTTAGCCCAGTCTTCCCTAGAAATGTAAAAAGGTTCAAAATAAGTGATGTGTAATATCCATTAGCTCTCATTGAAGCAATAAGGAAAAAAATTTTAACCTGCTCATTGAAGCAATAGCTCTCAGAGCAGGACCGATACCCAGAAGCATTGCCCATGCTCTCTGCACAATTGATATATCACTCTTTTGGGATTCCTGAACCTGTTTAGCTTTTGCCTTCGCTTTTACCTCGCTTAAGTCTTCAACAGCTTCATCACACTCCTCCGGTGAAGCTTCCTTAACCTGTTTGGCAGCCTCTTCTTCACTTCTATCATTGCCCCTGCCAAATTCAGGTTGACCAGCAGCAGCGGTGGAAAAATAACGAACTGACTGTGGAAAACACCTAATGCCCAAAGAAGAAACAAAAACTGGCCTCCCAAAATCAACACCCGGAGCAAAGGATTTATGTTGAAGAAAAGTTGCAGCAAAGAAAATTGGGTTTGTATTGCAGGCAACTGAAAGATTTAGATAACCTCCACTAGTAGAAACATCATTTTCAGATGGTTGACTGGTAATGTAGTCTAATTGCTGCAAATTATTTGATAGGGGTGGTTGTTGCCCGAGCTCAAAAGTTGAAAAACTCCTAATCAAGAGAGTTTGTGGATTTAGGGAATTGAGGAGGACATTCTTTTTCCGCAAGATAGCTCTTGAAGCCATTCTTATAAATTTCAGTTGTGACACATCCACCTGAATTAGCCAGCCTATCCGAAGATGAGAAATAGAGGAAAAAGGAAATAAAGGTGTTCAGTACCATAGGCAGAGGAAGTAGAGAATCCAATCCAAATAATATGGGCACTAGAACCACTACTCAGCAGCATACTTCCTTCCTTGCTATGAGGCTTGGCAAAGTTGAATGTCTCGTCAAGCCAAGTAACAAAAAGGAAGAGCAAAAGTTTAGGTGGATTAAAGTGATAATAACAGATTGAAAAGAAGGATTGGTCCAATTTTATATCCAAACAGAAGGAATAAAAGGAATAGGAAAGCAGGACAAAGCATATAATAGGATTGTATCTACGAGCTTCAATCAACCAAAGTCTGAATATGTAGAATTAACTTGAACAAGAGAGGCGATATGGACTGTTATAATGCGAAATCCAAACGAAAAATGTTGAAAAGAGTTAGAGGGGAGATACCTTTGCACGCCGAGAAGAAACAAATACGAGTTGCTTTCAGAGACTGGACAGTTCTTGATCTTCCTCCCTCAAGTCACTTGGCTTTAAATGTTACAACACAGGCAATGGATCAACCGGGCGGGTAGAGTTTACTGGGTTATTACAATATATTATTATTATTATTATTTTCATTATTTAGTCATTGTATTAGAGGAAGGAGCGAAGCAAATGTTGAGTTGACAATCCAAAATTTACTCACGTGTAAAACTAAATCTACTGACTGGGTCCCCTTGTTTGCAGCCCTTGGTTGGATTCATTTTGATACGTGATCCATTTCCACACTGATCAAATTTTACATCTTGAATTGGCCCATGCCCATCCATTAATTTCTAATTATTTTCTTTCTAAAACTTTTGTTTGTCCTTTTTTAAAAATATAACAATAATAATTTTGTGAATAAAAATATAACAATAATAAAAAATTATAGTCTACCCGATTGAGAAGGCATTAGGGCTCAAATTGAAAAGGTCTTATTTATAACCCAAAAAAAAAAAACTATCCAGATTTCCTAATTTTAATAGTCTATTTTTCAAACTTTAATTTTCAGCATTAAATTTCTAATTTTCTATATGGCCCCTAAATTTAGTGCACTATACCTCGACTTTCTATTACATCTGTCAGGCAGAAGAATTGTTTAGTTACTTTCTTGCAATTGTATACGTGTATGTTACTTTCCACTTTCCTCCCCCATTTTCTTAAACCTAATAGTTGAAGAATACGAGACCTTTTCATTGGCATAAACTGATATTGCCAATGGAAAAACCTTGAGCTGTTAATCCTACTCTCAATGCATTAGATCAATTACATACCTACAGAGGAAAAGAGGAAGGAACAAGAAAACACGTAATTATATGTTTATTTAAGTAATTGAGTTTTTATCATATGTTTATTTAAGTAATTATAACTTTATATTAATTTTAATATTATCAAATATTATCTCAAATATTATTTCACTTACTATTATCAAATAACAAATTATAGTTTCATTGAAATTTTATTATTTATTATTTATTAACGTAAAAATATAACAATAATAATATTGTGAATAAAAATATACACAAAAAAAGTTGAGTTAATTTTATAAAGTAATTTTAATAATCATTAATGAAAGGTAAAAAAGAATATGTTAAGAATATTCCTTTTTAGTGTGAAAAATAGAGTTGTGGATTGAAGTGAAAAATACTGTAGCATCTCTAAAATAGAGTAAACTTTACTCAATTTTACAGAAATGAGTTAGAGATAGCCTAAGGCAGTAAATGAGATGCCCTAAAATTTCTTTTGTCGCAGACACAACACTCTGAACACAATTTTGTCCTTTCTTATTATGTTGGATAATTATTAATTATAATATTCGATTTTCGAATAACTTATCGATTAAATTACGTAATTTGATCTAGATAAGGGTAATAAAGTGGCTCAATAAATGATCTAAATTAACAGGTCGAAGTCTAAAAAGAAAATATATCTCGATTAGCATAGACCACACCCATATCGATCTTGTGATGGAAAAGCTCGATATGGAAGCTATATATAAAGACTAAGATCTCCTGCAGATGCTCATATTATTCGTAAGCATACGGATCCACTAACCTATTGAGAGCGCCTACGTATTGAGAAAATTGTAAAAAGATATTAACCACGTGTTAGTGAACATTTTCAATGAAAGTCTTGGGAGATTAGAGCTTATTTTGGCCACGAAAACCACTTCGAAAGTCAAGATAGAACTGAAATCAAGTATTCAATATTTCTTTATTTTTTAACCCTTTCATAAATGATCTGGGACATGTAATAAAGTCTATGTTACGTATTACACGTGGTATTGAAGCAGTTACGTAATTAGGTTGCCGGAAAACGAAAGTTTTTCGGTTTTCATCTATTATGGTTTTCATCAATTTTTGATTCATTTTTCGATTATTTTGCGTATATGATTACATGAAGTCAGACACATATGGCAAGCATCGTTACTCACGGCCCCTTGCCACGCATAGGCATGACGCATGCTGACGTCAGTGCATAATGTTGTGCTGACGTCAACGCTACAGTGCTGCTGACATTAGCACCAGAAATTAAAAAAAGAAAATTTTCAGAATCCTCATAAAATTGTTCCGGGTCTTTTTGGGTCAGTTTTCTGGTCGGAGAAATTTTTAAAGTAATTTTTCAAATTTTCTGGATTTATTACGTTAGTAATTGGATTCCGGAAAAGGTTTTAAAGCTTATGTAAGCTAATTTTTAGTGCATTTTTGCACTCCGAATTACACATAAGGGAGACACTTAAGGTTTCGTATCTCGCCTGGTAGGTTCGATATTCAGGAAAGTGCAAAAATCACTCTTATTGAAAATTTTTGAATAAAAGTCTCAAATAAAGTTTAAAGACAATATTTTCAGTACTAGTATATGATTATTTGATTGTGCATTTGTTTTTTTACATTCATAGTAGATTTTCACATATATTATGCCCATATCGAATATGAGGATGACATAAAAATGTATCTCTTGTGTTTGTAGACTTTCTAAGGTACTGATGAGGATGTAGTCACCAAAGTGGCCTTCCTAGTCAATATTTTGGATTGTCCGGCTCACATGTTGGGGATATCTCTAGCTTTATGTTGGTTATTCTGTTCAAAGGTATTAGCCTTACATAGAGTTTTGAGATGAATATAAAGGCATTACATGGAGGAAAGTCGTTGCTTAAATAATCTATTCACCCAACGGTAGTAGTGTCTTGAGAGTTGATAGTTTGTACTCTGATTGCCTTTTATGTGAAAGTCTAACTGCATATATTATGTATTCAACCTAAAGATGTTTCATAATATGTGTAATCGAATTCTCGTTATAGATACTGCTTTAATGCTTTAAGTATTGTTGTTATCCTACATTTATACTAATCTTTACATTATCTTTTCTATCTTGCAATCACATTTTCTGTAAATAACAATGTTATTCCAATTGAGACATTAAATGGTTTCAATTTCAAGAAGTGGAAGAAGGACGTTGAGTTTGCCATGGAGATGGATGACGTCAACATGGTGATGCATATCGAGAGACTTTCTCCACTTATTGATATCAGCTCAGAAGCTGATAAAGTAGCTATGGCAATATGGGAGCAGTCAAATAAGTTATGCTATTTGACCATCAAGAGGTCGATCCCAGATCATCTACTAAGTGGATTACCGGATACATCATAGCAAAAGAGTTCATGGATAACATTTCCAAGAGGTACAAGGTGTCTTCTCGTGCTGAGTAGAGCACCTTGATTAAAAAACTATTCTCCATGAGGTATACAGGAGAAGAAGGAGTAAGAGAGTACGTTATCAAGATGGTTCATCTTCAAAGTAAGCTGAAGGCACTTGATTTACATATTTATGACATGCTCATAGTGCATCAGGCACTTAATACTCTCCCACAAGAGTTTGAGATGTTGACAATGTCCCACAACTCTTAGGATGAGGCTTGGGAAATCAATGCTTTGATTTCTCGGTGTGCTACAATTGAGAAGAAGATTAAGAGTTCTCCTCATACAACCTTGTATGCAACTGCCAAAGGTAAGGGGAAGGCTAAGCCCCAATAGCCTAAAGGTAAAGGTAAGAAACTCAAACCCTCTCCACAGATTCAGACTAGAGAGTCTAATATTGCTAAAGGCTCACGTGACATAAAGAGTATGAGGTGTTTCTTCTGTAAGAAGAAGGGGCATACGAAGGCCGATTGCCCCAAGTACAAGTTATGAAAGGTTAAGTAGGAACTGTCAGGTAACTCCTTTGCTTATATGATTCATGAATCCAATGTAGCAATAATAACATCAAGATCTTGGTGATTAGACAGTAGAGCTTATAATCATATTGCTTCGACAATGCAAGTGTTCAAATTCAGAAGAAAACTGACTAAAGGAGAGGAGAAACTGATGGTTGGCAACAATGAAGAGGTGGATGTTTGTTTGTAGGAGATGTAGGCTTGAATTTCGATACAGGGTTTATATTGGTTTTACAAGACACGTTTTATATATCATCTTTCAGACAGAACTTGATCTCTGTATCAGTTTTGGATAAAGAGGGTTATCATTTTGTATTTGATACTTCAGTAGTAAACATTTCTATCAATGCAAGACATATTAGAATTGCCTTATTATCCTACGGATTATATTGAATGTGTCTTACTACTAATGAAATGTATGTCTCTTCTTATATTGTCAAACCTGTTACTTAAAAAAAAGCCTTCATAAAGAAAATATCATACATGTTGTCGCATAAACGTCTTGGCCACACTTCCAGAGAGAGAGTTTACAAATTGATAAAGGATAACAGTTTTCAACTCTGGACTTCAGTAATCTGGAAACATGTATCGATTATTATAGGAGTAAGTTGACTAAGATAAAAAAAAGGGGTCAACTCATGCTTCTAGTTTATTGGACCTTATAAATATAGACATTAGTAGTCTCTATACAGTCACGTTATGTAATACTAGATATTTTTTTATGTTTATAGATGATTATTCCCACTATGGTTATGTGTTCTTGCTTAAGAAAAAGTCTAAAGTTCTTGATAAGTTTAAGATCTTTAAGACTGAGGTTGAGAACCAGTTAGGAAAGTAAATAAAAATCTAACAAGGGAGGAAAATACTATAACAGACATGGGGTTGCAAGACAAGAAAATGGTCTATTTGCCAAATATTTGAAATCAATTAGAATAGTGACTCTGTTTACTATATCAGGTAGTTATGAGAAAAATGGTGTCACCGAAAGGCAGAATCGTACCCTAAAGGACATGATGAGGTCAATGCAGAGCAGGACTATCCTACTTGAATACCCTTGGAGCGAAGTCAGCAAGATGACATTGTATATCTTGAATAGAGTCCTAAGTAAGTCAATACCAAAGACGCCTTTTGAACTCTAGGTTAAAAGGAAACCAAGTCTTGCACACATTCGTGTGTGGGGTTGCCCTGCTGAGGTAAGGTTATATAATTCTTATGAGAACAAATTGCAACCTCATTCTACTCGTTGTTATTTGGTAGGTTATCTTAACCACTCTAAGAGCTACAGATTTTACTATAGAGAATGAGGGACCAGAATAGTGGAATCACAAATGACTCATTTTCTAGAATACGATATCCATGTTGAGGAAGGATCTTCACATCTTCCAGGAGATAGCAGGATGGATACTATGATTATTTTGTATCTGCCCCTTATATAGTCAGGTCCGGTGGATGAAGGTCTGAGTATCATGCCTATGCAGGCAGAGGGACCTATACCTGTTCAATAAGACATTTCTGAGGTACAAGAACCTGTGCAGTTGCGTAGATCTACTAGAGAGAGGCGACCTGCTATCTCATCAGATTACATAGTATATTTGAGTAAGAATATGACACAGGACATGCTGTGGATTCAGTTACTTTTACATAAGCCGTTTCTAGACCCCATACGGACTTGTGGTGGGAAGCAATAAAGAATGAGATGCAATCTATGAGGCATAATAAGGTATAAGAGCTTGTTGATTTACCTTAACATTACAGGCCTGCTAGCTGTAAATAGCCATTTAAGTTTAAGAAGGACACATAAGATAAAGTTGAGCGGTTTAAGGCGCGTTTGGTTGCTAGGTGATTCACTCATAGAGAAGGAGTTGACTTCAATATTACCTTCTTTCCTATATCTTCGAAGGATACATTTAGAGTGATTATGACAATAATAACTCATTATGACATGGAGCTACATCAAATGGATGTTAAAACCGCTTTCTTAAATTGTGACCTTTATGAAGAGGTCTACATAGAGTAACCTAAAGATTTTAGAATTAAAATGCAACTGACCAAGTTTGTAAGTTAACTAAATCAATATACGATCTGAAACAAGCTTCCAGACAATGGTACCTAAAATTTGATGAGGTTTTAACCTTATTCAGCTTTGTAGAAAACAAAATTGAAAGATGCTTCTACTATAAGGTCAGGGGGAGCAAAGTTATTTTCCTATTACTGTACGTGGATGATATCTTGCTCGCGTCAACTGATTTGGCTATATTGCATGAGGTAAAGTAACCTTTGGCCAAATATTTTGATATGAAGAATTCAAGTGAAGCATCTTTTGTCCTTTGAATATTGATTTACTCGGACAGATCTCAATACTCATTTAGTCTCTCACAAAAACCATACATTGAGCGAGTGCTACAAAGGTTTAATATGGATGATTATAAACCTATTATAGCACCTATCTCTCTTAGCGAAAGATTATCTTCGGCACATATATCTAATCAGGGATATCAATGGACAGGCCCGTGGTCAACTCGTGTCCCGGCGGTCCGGGCCAAACCAGGCCCGTTTATATTTTTTTAATATAAAAATTTACAAAACGACGCCGTTTTGTCGGGCAGCGGGCCAGGCCGGGCCGGGATTGACATCCCTATATCCAATATGGGTATGTTAAAGTCTTTAGACAGTAATAGTTAAAGATCATTGTATTTGCTCCTTAAATATTTGTATATTTTAATGTATTATGATATTATTGTTGTTTATTAATATAGATGATCATCTTTTTATTCTCAATAATAACTGTTCTAATGTATAGTCATAATAAATATGAAATTCTTAAGATTTGTCTTGATCTTAAGCATTTTAAAGGTCATTGGGCATATATAAAGATTGATCTTGAGCTTATGTCAGTTAGACACATACAATTTAGTACGGATATCCATAAATTTGACATAACGTAGGTTGATATAAGGTATAATCCCACAAAAGGTCTCTAACGCAATTTAGCATCTAGTTAGAGAATATAAATGTTTTCCAATGTTTTAAAAACGGGACCGGAGATCGAACCGATCGAAGGAAAGGTTTAAAGTTTAGAGGTTCAACCGGTAGTGAACCGCTATAAAACTGGAATATAATAAATAAGATGAAATTTTTATAAGAATAAATAAAAATAAAATATTTTATTGAAATAAAAAATACACCA
>JANZXR010034727.1:0-14156 GCA_027575705.1 Erythroxylum echinodendron | reverse complement strand
AGTTGGGGTACTTTTGGATGTTCAGTTATGTGTGATGGTTGGACAAATAGGAGACAAGAGCCTATTATTAACTTTTTCGTTTATTCTATAAATGTCTCTATGTTTTTGAAATTTATTGATGTATCTGGCCTGATTAGAAATGCTGAGACTTTGTTTGGGATATCTGATGAAGTTGTGAATGAAGTGGGGCTAGAAAACATTGTTCAGTTTATTACTGACAATGATTCCACTTATAAAGCGGCGAAAAAAAGGCTGCAAAATACATATAATTCATTTTTTTGAACTCCTTGTGTTGCACATTGCATTGACCTAATGTTGGAAAATCTAGGAGATCCTAGATATTTTCCTGTTATTGATGAGACCATACAGAAGGCTAAAAAGGTGACAAATTTCATTTATAATCGTGCATGGATTTTAAATTTTATGAGAAGGGAATTTACAAATGGTAGGAATTTGTGTCGCACTACTTTGACAAGATTTGCAACAAATTTCTTATCACTTCAATATGTTGTTTTACTGAAGAAAGAGTTAAGGCAAATGTTTACAAGTGATAAGTGTGTTGCATCTCAGCATGCTAGGTCTAATGCTCGAGTGGAAATAGAAATTGTTTATGAATGTTTTGTGATTGTTGGAAATGGGAATTGTTGAGAATTGTTAGAAATGAAAATTGTTTGTGAATGTTTTGTGATTGTTGGAAATGAGAATTATTGAGAATTGTTGGAAATGGAAATTGTTTATGAATGTTTTGTGATTGTTGGAAATGGGAATTGTTGATAATTGTCGAAAATGAAAATTGTTTATGAATGTTTGGTGGTTGTTGGAATGAGAATTGTTGGAAATGGAAATTGTTTATGAAAGCTTTGTGATTGTTGGAAATAGAATTATTGAGAATTGTTGGAATTAGAAATTGTTTATGAATGTTTTGTGATTGTTGGAAATGGAAATTGTTAGAAATGGAAATTGTTTATTAATGTTTTATGATTGTTGGAAATGGGAATTGTTAAGAATTGTTGGAAATGAAAATTGTTCATGAATGTTTTGTAATTGTTGAAAATTAGAATTGTTGAGAATTGTTAGAAATGGAAATTGTTTATGAATGTTTTGTGATTATAGGAAATGAGAATTGTTGAGAATTGTTTTGTGATTGTTAAAAAGAGAAATTATTGGAAATTGTCAAAAAAGATATTTTATTATCATCACTATTTTCAATATATTTTCTTATAATTTTTAATAATTATAATTTATTGTTTACTAGGAGTCTTAATAATACAAGCAGTTCAAATAATCCAATTTTCATTGATAACAGCGATGTTTTGGCGGATTGGGTTTCTAAAGAACCGAATTTGGTATATATCAAGACTTGGAAGATAATTTTGGATGGGAAAGCCTTGACGTGTCATTTGGTGCATTAAATTTGAATGATAATGAAGATGAAGCTCCTCTCAATGATGAGAATTTTGTACCAAATGATAACTGGAGTCAGTGCAGTTATAGTGGGTATCCTCCTGCTGACGATTGAATTTCGTTGCAGGTTATTTTTCATCTTATTTTAATTTTACTTATATTTGATGTTTATCAGTTTATGTTAAATTCTATATATGTGATGTAATTGTACATGTTTTTAGTTCAAGTTTGACTTCAACTTGATTGTTTCCTCATCACGATGAAATTGTAATAGTTAAAGGATATTTATTATTCTTTTATTGGCTGCTTTGATGTAATTATTATTTATTAAAATCTTGAAATTATATTATTATAATATTTTAAATACTTTGCATTATTCTTATTTTTATATTTGTATTATAATGATTGCCTTTTCATATTAATTGTAGTTATTATTTATATGTGAAATATTTAAAAATTATTGTCATTTTATATTAAATTATTAATTGTAATTATTATTTATTATTATGATTTTTAGAAACAGGGTTAATATAAACCTTTAAAGTATACAACATATAACTGTACAATATATCACTGGACTATTTTGTAAATTTTAAAATTTTTAGGGACTATTTCATAAATATAAAAAATTACCCGAAACGGTAACCGGTATTGACCGGTACTGGTACAGTACTGTATCAGAACTTAATCCAGTACCGAGTCTAGTACGATATTCGCAACTTTAGTTAAAAGGAATGAATTATATGAAAAAAATCATGCATAGAAAGGTTACTTAAAATCATTTTGACATTTTTAGATATTCGACTAGTCATAATGCCTTGTTCGATGCCAATATTAATCTAAGGTTATAAATTGTTTAATTAGAGAATTAAATATGAATAAAAGGAGTTTGATTTATTTAACCATAAATATGATTTAGGGTTATATCCATTTTTAATATTTTTGGAAACCTAATGTGTTATACGTAAAGAGTGGGTTAAAGAGAGAAAATTGTTCTTTAATCAAGTTAATCTTGATGGTAAAGTTTGAGAAATTTCAGAATTAAATATAATATATTTAATAAATAAGTATCAATGTAAGATATTGAATTTTATTTGCTTCTAATTGGTTTAACTAGAAAAAGCTGGTCGTATTCGAGTATTAATGGTATAAACAAGGTTTGAAATAGTATATCCTGTTATAAACTCTTTCTTATGAATCCTCTCTGGTCGCCAACATGCTACGCGTAACTCCTTTTTTTTTCATTGTAATTTGAATTTCTAAAGAAGGTGCTACCCATGACTTGTCAAAAACATGAATTAAATCAAAATTATGTTAGTCCAAACTCTGACAGCCACTGCTGTTGAACCACTCAGCTTCATAACTTGGAGACCCTCGGCAGGGAACAGGAGAAAATTGGTTACAAGTCTTTCCCTGTCAAGATCACGTGAAAGCAACAGCTAGCCGGTAGAACCAAGACAATGCGCTCACGTGCATGTACTAGCGTGTGGCTTATATAAAATGTTGATGGCTAGGTTTTAAGTCCCTGAAAAAGAAGCAATTAATATCGTCAAAACAGCTGTCTTGGAAGGCCTTCATGATGTAGTGATAAATCACTCAGGTTGCTGCCTTGCGAAAAAGGGGATAACTTTGTTAAAATTGATACATTGCTAACTTTTTGAGATTGCGAAATCAAAATGTTAATTTGATGAAATATAACTTTTTCCACTTTTAAAAGCCTCCATTACAGTTCTAAGAACTGTTAGAGTTGAATGCTGAATCTTGTTTTTTCCTTTTTTTTTTTGAAAGCATAATGTAGATTAAATCTTCATCGTTGCACCAAGTTCGAAATTTCGCAATAAAGCGAGGTCTGAGAAAGTCTGATAGTACGCAGTCTTATCCCTACAGAATAAAGAGGTTATTTTTTGTAGACCCACTTGTAAATGTGACAATGAAAAAAATGATTCAGGTTAAAAGAGTAGATATGTAAAATTGACATGCTAAAAAATTATGTAAATAAAATTAAAATAATTGACTAAATAAATAGAACAAAAATAATAAAAGAAAATGTTGATGTATCAAGCTATAAAAATAAAAACTAATAGACTTGCCTTATATTGGCAGAGGCATAACGTTAGTAAATAAAGTAGCACGAAAAATAAATAAGTGAAAGGTAAAAACGTATCTGATGAATATATTCCCACTTAAAAATGCAGCTTGTCCTACTCTTCTTAATGCGACATGATGCAGATTAAATCTTGTCTCCTATAAACACAAATTCAAATTCTAATGTATCAGACATACAATTTGTTAAATCAAGGAAAATATCTTTAATGTTGATAGTAATAAAATTTAAAATTACTTATTTATGACCCAGTATTTTAAATTATCAGTACTGCAACAACAATATACCACTAACAATCAGTTCCAATACTTGCACATCACTCACAAAGTCGTGTAATGACTATATTGCACAATCTGTTGTGTATGTTAGGGCCTCAATCTAACTGTTACAGCCAAACGAAGAAGGTAAAAAGTTGAAGGGTGAAAGAGAAGATTAACCAGACTGAAGGAACGAAGAGAAGGGTAATCATTAAACAAAACAAAAATTTTTCAAACAAAACTTAAAAGTCAGCGGCCTAGTGAAATATATTATTTCGCTGCTGTAGACATCTCAAAAGAAGGGCTTTACAAGCCTGTTGGATTCTATGTCAAGAATTCTACTATTGCTGGGATTGTTCTATCAGTTGGTTTATGTCTTATAGTAAATTAGTTGGTTATAATTATATAGCATAATTATTTGAAGACATTATTTATCTTATACATATGTGTTTAATTAATTGATGTATAAGATAAAATTCACAAGATAAATATACATTGTAAATAAAAATAAGATGATCTTAATTATGAGAACCATATTATATTTATGTATTATCCTTATATTGTTATTAATCATTATTCTCTTGAAATTAAACGTTAATGCAGAATAAAGAATAACAAGTAGTTGATCTCATAGGCTAGAATATATAGATACTTAAACAAATGTATAGGTAGTTATTAGAGAATAAATTCATTGAACTAAACCAATATAAAATTTTCATTTAGAACATTACTTGGATGAATATGAAAGTTCCATGTTTTGTAGTCCTCAATTAATATTGATTTAGAAAATTTTTGGGCCAAGTTATAATGACATTTTGAAAATAGTATTTAAATATCATTAATAGAATAAAATATAAATAATGTAAAACTAATATGATTAGACTCAAATAGAGTATACATCAATGTAATACTTTATGACTAATTGAAATATTGTATAATAAAAAGATTGAATTATATAAGAAAATTGTGTACAAAACGGTTAGTCAAAAATACATTAATATTTAGATGATCATAATTGACATATGCATATTTGACCATATTTATACATACATATTTATGTGTTTTGATTGATATTTTATACTTTTATTATATATTTGGTACTTAATTCGCTTCATGTGCATTTATAGATAATAATTGTTTTCATAGACCAAAAGTAGAAGAATTAAGATAAAACGAAACATAAATGAAGTTTTGTAGCAAATTAGAGATACACGTCCATGTATATGCCAAAGTAAGTCTCTGTACCCATGCAAAATCACAAATTCTAGAGATTTTGGAATATGCATGGTTTAGTACACGCCTTTGTATCAAACCGCGTATCTCCTAAAAACCTAAAATTTAATGTAAAAAGACATAAATAGAGGCAAAATAGGATGGTAGACTTTTAGAGCCGATTCCATACGTGGAGAACGTATAAAAGGGATGATGTTGATCCAAAGAAGTGGAAAAATGCAAAGAAATCATCCAAAAGATCTAATAGATTACAACATCAAATCTCAAACTTGCAAGGACATTTGTTAGAAACGAAAGGAGATTTAGAATTATGAAGTCTTCATTTTCTATTCATTTTTCTTCCTTTTTATGTTTCATTCTTTCTATCATGTGTAACTAATCACCTTTAGTGTCTACGTGTGATAAACCCTAGTTTTTGCAATAAGTTATTTTAATTCTTTTATTTAATGTAATTATTTTGATTGGTCTATTGTGATTCAATCAAGTGTTTTATAAATGTTCTAATACATTTGAATATTATAACATAATCTAATTTCATAACATAAAGATTGAGAAATCCTATGTATAAATAGATCTACCATAATTCAAAGGAGTTTATTGTAAACTTAAAGATAGGTAGACGTAAATTTTCTAGATTAGGGTCAAACCTGATAGCAAAATTCACCACTCGATAAAGCAATCCTAGAATCTTTGACCTAAACCATTTCAGTCAATAAACCTAGGATTAGTTGTTAGTACTCTTGAGAGAGTTATTAACATAAGATAGGAATTTCTATGGTTCAATAGTCAATAAAACAACTGCATGACAAAAGGTTAATTATCTAAAGGTTTTAGGAGGATTCGTCACCTAAACATTAATTCTTGATATTGATAGTTTTCTAAGCAATTTTCTTTATTCTCTACTCATTATTGTTTCCTACTTTATTTTATCTATTTTAGTTTTTTCTTTGTTAAAACCAATACTCAATTTGTAGACTAGATAATAGGATAATGATAATTACTAGTAATCATTGTCTTCATAGGATTTGACTTGTACTTGCTTGTGCTAACTACAACTATGTCGTGTATTTGTGGTTAACTCAATATCGACAAATTTTAGAATCAGTTAACCAAGTTTTTGGTGTCGTTGTCAGTGACAGTGATATTAGTAACACCTAGATGCTATTACTCTAGTCATTATTTTTTGTTTTGATTTTATTTTATTTTAATTTATCTTATCTTATCTTATCTTATTTTGTCGTATTTTATTGTATTCTTGGTCTATTTATTTAATTATCTTTAAAACTTCTTTACATTAACTTGGTGTTTGTGGTTTATTTTAAGGATTAAATTTTAACGTCATCACCATAACTCACATTAGAATGATGGAGCATACCATACTTTATGGGAATTACAATGTGTCTTTGCAATACGCAATCATGGTTGTGCTGTGTCAAAGGTGTAAGACACCACTCACATCCATGACATACCCACTCACCACCATGAGAAGTGCCAAGTGTCCCCATTTTAACCTAAATCTTTACTATATAAAGCACATGTTGTGACGGACGAGGGTTTTAAGAAAGTTTTTAGTGTTTTCGAATGAGAGAAGAGGGAGCTTTGCGAGAAGATGAGAAGAAGGGGCAAAGCTCTCAAACTTGAGAGACCCATTGGGAGCTAGTTTCTCGATGTCAGTTCTGAGGTGACATTGATGTCGATGAACCCTATTAATTGTATTTCTCACTGAGTTTGTTGTTCTTTCTCTTCTTAGGGATTGATTGTGTTATCTTATGTTTAATGTTTAGGTCTTGTGTGAGAATGATTGAATGCTCTATTTGATTGTTTTTATATAAGAATCCATTGCTATAATTTCAATATAATTTGTACTTATTATATTTGAGATTTATTTCTAGAGACTAATGGTTCGTAATTATTAGGGATAATATAACTTAGGTTAAATGACCCGGGCTTGTGTGATTGTTGCCTTGATTAATCTGTTTTCCTAATTCGTAATATGGTTGTCCAATTAAATCTAGAGAGCTTGTTCTAGGTTATTTAATGGCTAGGTTTAATTAATGAGTATCTCTTAATTAAACATGACCTAAGAGAAAACTGGGGTTAATAGAGTTTGTTGTTAATCTACAATTAATAGTTTCTATGAGAGATATAAGAACAACAATTCAACAAATTATGTTTAAATTGGGTGTAGGCTAAGATTAAACCAAAGAACCAAGTCCCTAGCGAATTCATCACTTTCATCATTTTTCAATGTTTTCTTTAATTTGTTTTCATTAGCTTGGTTTCATTTTTATCTTCTTATCTCAAACCAAACCCCTCCCCCTCCATAACCAAACAAGTTATTATTTTCATAACAAGAGCTAACTGAATACTCTTTGAGAGATCGACCTAGACTCATAACTATTATAGTAGCAGGTCTAGTTTATTTTACATAGCATTACGATGCCCTACTATCATGTGGACTCTTAATGGCAACTAGACAACTAATAGAGGGGTTATCCATAATCATAAATGAAATATGGCCAATGTGTTGATTTTCCAAAATCCTTGTAATCATGAAGTTTAATATTTAATGCTTTTGCAACTTCTTTTAACCTTGAAAAGGTTGTACAACTTCTTTTAAATATATATATCACTTAATTTTCTAAAAAGAAAAAAAGAGGAACTCTTCTCACAATCTTCTTCCAAAGTGAATAGGAACTTTAATTCTACTTGAAATAGTTCCAAATACATAAAATATTACAACTTAAAAATATCTTACTTATTCACTTTATAACTCAAAATGGCTCACTTACAAAAATATAAGATAATGATGCTCAAATGATTGAAAAATTCTTTAAAACATGTGTATATAACTCCCAAAACCTTATCGATGCTAAAACCAATAAGAAAAAACATATTTATAGTATTTTGTGAACCTTACTAGTCGTTCAAGCCAAGAATTAGTTTTTAAAATGACTATAAGCAACGCTTTGGTCAACCAATATGCATTAAAAGCTTTAGATTCACTAGCTATTAGAACATTATTCAACTAATAGGCATATTGATCGACTAATATGACACATTGGTTGACCAAAACATCAACCATTACGACAAACTTAACGCATAAAATTTAATAATTTTAATTTATATTGGTCGACTAATCACCCCAAAAACATAATTTTAACAACTCAAAGTGATCAAAATCAATTTGTTTCATCTAATTATGATTTAAACACTTCCAAAAATGTTCCCTATTGCTTGTTTTAAATACCAAGACGTTTTTATATATAAACCAAAATCTTCAATGCCTCTAAATGAATGAAATTACTTATATAATGAAATTAAATGAAATGTTTATGCATGGTGAGCCTTCTAAATCATTAAAACAAAATGAAATTTCAAATAATAATACAAAACGTAATATGACCTTTATGAGCCTTAATCTTCTTTTATTCTTATTTTAATCTTCATTTCATCGATTGTAAACTTCAAATTCTCTTATTCAACTTCATATACTATCTTATTGAGTTTAAGGCTTCATTTTGTTCTAATATTTCTTTTCATCAAAATAATAAAAACATTAGTAGTAATTATGTTTTGTTATCATTAAAACATCAATTGGAACTCCCCTTGGTTCAACAATATCTCCTTTTTTTTTCGATGAAAAACTACTTATGATATTAGATAATAATTATAATAAAAATTAAGCACACAAATAAATATCAAGATAGTGATTAGCTTCCCCTTAATTCATACATATAACATAAATCACTATGAAGAGCATAATTTAGTTTCAAGAACAAAAAAGATAATCAAATTCAAAGAAATATATATTCATGAAGATAAGATAAATTTACTTAAATCATACCATATAAAGTGCAAGAAATACAAAAATAAAAAAAATAATCACTTCCTTTAAATTTTGTCGCTCCTCCTAAATGTTATCACTCCCCCTAAATCTAATATCACCAAACTTTCTCCCTATTTTTGGAATCATCCAAAAGAAATCTATTAGTGTAAAATGAATAATATAAATGTCATACGTCAAGCTAACTTGCTTAAAAAAGATGAATTGGATCATGATTTGAAAACTTTCTCACTAAAGAGTTCTATTAAGAAGAATTATGAAAATCCTAAAGATAAAATTAAAAAATGATTAATTTTAAATTTGATGCAATCTAATGAGACTTTTATATGATAAGGGATGTTGTTTTTGAGGAAAAGAGTGAATTGTTTGAGGTTTTGGAGGATATAAACGCAAGATATGATAATAGAAGCAAATAGGCGAAGGAGATATTAAACGCAGCAGGATTGGTCAGCCACATGCTTTAACTAATAAATCATTGTTTGTGTTTTAGAGATAACCAAAGGTAAGTAGTGGAGGCATTAAGAAAAAAAATGCTCTGGATTTAAAACACAATTTATTAGTTTATTAGTGAAATATATTGGTCGATCTATATTGGTTATTTATCAACCAAAGATGGTTTCCAAACTCTTCTTAAAATCTTTGAGAATGAAACAGAGTGTCAAAATCAAGGACATTGGTCAACTGCTAAAGGATACTAGTTGACTAGTATGGTTGTATAGGCAACCACATAAGTGACCAAACAAAGAAAAGACTCATTGGAAAGGTAGAAAATACAGTTTTTTTATTACACTAGTTGACCACACTAAGATATTAGTCGACTAGTATATTATAGAAAGCTAATAAATAACTTTAAAACTAAAATTTAAACATCAAAACACTTAATGAGTCATGGTAATATCAATTAAGAATTATCAAAAATATTAAAAGAGACTTCAAACACATACAGTCAATAAATAAAATAAAAGATGATCTTTATTATATAGAATTTTCATCAAGCATACCTAATTCTTTTCTGATTAAACAAAATTTAATCTTATTCAAAATTAGTGAAATATTTACCAATTAATGTAAATTAGAGCTTACTGTCCTTATTTTGTATAATAATATCTAAGTTTAGGTACTAAGATTCATAATTTGAAAACAATTATTAAATACCTTATTCATAATTCAAACACAAACAATCACCACCAAGGGTTTATAATTAAATTCACATATAAGAGCAAGTTATCACAATTTTCTAAATTATGGACTGATAATTACTTCATGTTGATAATTAATTATGAGAGATTTGAATAAAGATTCTTCTTTAGTTAACAATCTATTAGAGGCTTCTCGCCCTTCTCATCTCTTTCACTCGGTTCAACAATTAACTCTTTTACGAAGTCTCTGGTGGCTAAATTTTCCATCCCTACAACAACATCTTCTAAACTTTCTTGGAGACAAAAAGGTTGGATTCATCATGATAAAATGCATAAAGTCCTTTCATCATGAGAAAATGCATAAAGTCCTTACTTATACTTAATTCAATAACTATTATCTCTACTATATACCATTTTCTCTTTCTTTTATAATAGCCTTACAAACTAAGCTAATTAATCTGTTGTAGGAACCGAAATAAGCTTGTTCCATTTTTGTTTAAGTTCTTTCTTCTTGTTAACCCATCACTTCCAAAGGTTTGTTTGACATTCTTTATTTAAGAAAACAATATCTATCAACATGTACATAGTTACTATAAAGTGGCATATCATGTTATATGAGTGATAATGATACATATATTCATTTTCATGTGTGTATGCATAACAAGGAAACTTCCTTTCGGAATTAGAGTTATTGAATGTTCTCATAAGGTATTGAAATGTCCTATGATTACATGTATGATGCCTATAATGAATGAAAGCTTGATGTAAGCATATTTAAGGCCTAAAAGGGAGTGGGTTGGTTTGCATGTTATCCTTGATAGTACTAAACTCTGTGCCTAGGTTGTGAGCTATATGTAAAAGCATGATGCTTGCTTTTATGATTATTCTTAGTGAATATGGAATATGAGATAATAAATGCTCAAATGATTTAGAATAAGCTATTTCTAACTTAGAGTAAGGCTTATTTAGCAGTCAAGTTATTTGAATCTTAAGCTATAATAAAGGTGTTTGGAAAAAGGACTAAAAAAGGTGGTGTCTTAGCAATATGAAACTAACCTCATCTCTAGACACCCCCTTCGTTCTCTTAAGAAAACCCTAATCACATCTAACCTAAACTAGCCACCACTTTCCTTTGATCTATTGCGATCAACCCATTTTTATAGCCCTATACACCGATGATGATGGGAGGAGCAATATGTATCTCCAGAACTGATCCCTCCTCCTTTAAGTATTACACCAATTATATCTTTCCAAAGCTTATTGGTTGTCGACCATTGCTACATCACCACCATTCTTTAACATATCCATGATGCTCATCTTTTAATATCACAACTCAAGGAACTAAACTATTAGTTGTCGCCAGTAGGAGTTGTCGAAGTGTGCCACCACTTCTCTAACACATTTGACACCTCTATGTATAAGTGGCCACCACCATTTTAATCTAATATTGAGTGCCTCCTCAACCATTATGTATTTCCACTCTCTATGATTTAGGTTTATAATTTCTATGTTTCTAAAACTAAGGTTGAACCGTAATCGCTCTCCATCAACAACTTATTGCCATAGTTTAGTGTTATGTGTTAGGAGCTAGGTTCTTAGAATGATTAAATAATGATGATAGCTTATTCTTTGGTGAAAGCTTATTTTGCATCTAAATGTTTCAAAACTAAGTCAAATATGATTTGAGTATAGGACTTTTAAGAATTTTGAATTTCTAAAATTTCTTAGGAGCTTGCGACTTAACATATTTATAAAAATTTTTAATTTAACATTAGGTCTTCTAATTAGGGTTTGAGGGTTTGCAACTTTTTCAATTTCAATTCCAAATTTTAATCAACGAGAAGCAAACAACTTTGATCAAATTATATAATTTAAAGATAGCTTTGAAACTACTATTAGAAACTTGAGGTAGAATCTAATCTTATGCACGGTAGAATAAATACAAAACCTTTTTATTTAAATTTTTGAAAGACAAAATAACTTAAAATTTATAACATTGTTAACACATAAAATATAGTAAAGCATGATTCATAGTCATACTTTATTGTAAAGCTTGATTTTTTTTATGGTTTTCCTCAAACTGTTTTTAAAATTGTTTGATCTCAATCACCATAGTCACACATATTTTCAATATCTGACAGTATTTATAGAACATGATAAGTGAATTGTATAATTTTTGTAAAGAATGTTAGGTAAGAAGTGCAAGCTTCCTTAGAGCCTAAGACTATTTATAATTGATTTTAGATCTTTTAGTTATTTAGTTAAAATAAAATTCTAATTTTATTTAAATTACAACTAATTAAAATTTAATTGGACTAAAAAGGAACCAATATCTCATATTGATCCTTATTTATTAATTACCCTATGATTAATCCTAAAATTTCTCAAACTTTACAATCAAATCCTACACGATTAAAACACTTTTTTTCTCTTTTCAACTCATTCTTTATATGCAACCTATTAGGTTTCTAAATATGATAGTCATGGAAATAAATTATAACCCTTAATCATATTTAAGGTTAGATAAATTAAACTCCCTTAATTTAACTTTAATTTTATAATTAACTAATATTCATAAATTAAGATTGGGGTCTAGTAATGGATCGTGACCATCTAAATATCTAGAAACGTTAAAGTGATTTTAGGCATGATTTTCCTATATAACTGAATACTTTCATCATCTAATATTTTGATTAGACATAGAGCATATAATTAACATCTACTCTATTTGAGTATAATCATATTAGTTCCTCACCATTATTAATTAATTCAATTAATAACATTTGAAAACTTTTTCAAAGTGTCATTCTACCTTAGCAAAGAACTTCCCGAATCAATACTAATCAAGAATAATAAAACATTCTCTTTAATTATTTTAAGGTGATGAATCATATAATGATCGCTCAACTACCTTATATAAATCATGCTATATTCAATAAATAATAATTGAGCTACCTTTGACTATAGTAGGTTATAAATAGTATCAAAATATATCAATTCCAATATGAGATACTTGGAATATCTCACGTCAAGTAATCAATTATACAATCATCAAAATAACAAATTTTATACACATACAGGTTTTATAGACTTACAAATATCGTTCTAAATATAATTCTCATATAAGAACAATTCAGTAAACTTATTCCTAATAAACACCTATACATTTATTTTTCATACTTTAGTCTATAAGATAGATTACATCTATAAGGATGATAACGTGAGCTAGTCTTTTTACACTCCAGTAATGTCCAATATTAATAGAACTATAATTAGGAATAATTCAAGGATATTATATAATTATAATATAAATCTTGTAATTATAATCTCATCTTAATTTCATTTTTAATGTATATTTATCATGTAGACTTATCATATACATATGAATAAATATAAAATAAATAATGTTTTTTAATAATTATGTTAGTAAATTACAATCAATTAATTGATGGCAGGGAATAAAATAACAGTTAATAGAATAGCTTGTCAAAACAAATGACCATGTCCTTCCTCCTAGACAAATATGACATCCCATTAATAAATTAATGATTTTAATTAATCTAATTGAACGATCTCAACAGTTCGTGTGAACTTGAGCAAAACATCCATTCGCCACCTTATCCAAAAAAAAATTTTCTGTCAATGGAAATGATTTTTATTAGAAACTAAGAGGCTTACATGACTTAAAAATCGATTCCTACGTAATTACGAGTGCCAGTGCATAACGCATGCTTGTACAGTGCAGGAATTTACTTTATTTTAAGTTGATCACTATTCGTTGCTTAGTCCCTTCTCAACGTCAATTTAGTTCTGTCAATGTCCATCGAGTAATTAATTAATGGCTCGAAAGGTAAGGGACATAAATCATGAATACTTACCCTGCATTTGCTCAATGTCTTCGCAGGTGGAGAAAGATGATAAGGAGATAAACGTTCCGTACCTGATTTATTTGCTTGATATCTCCACTTATATTTGTCCCGATTTTTAATGATTGAGACATAAAATTTTTGTTCCTTCTAAAATTGAAGGACAAAGTTTTTTGTCCTCGTGTCCAAAATAAAACACATAGCAACTTTCAGAAATACCCTCCTCTCTCATAAGCAATTTTTTATTCTTAATTATATTATTAAACTCATTATTATTATTATTATTATTATTATTATTATTATTAT
>JANZXR010034716.1:0-14156 GCA_027575705.1 Erythroxylum echinodendron | reverse complement strand
CCTTGTCTCACCCCTCGCCTTGGGTTAAAAATCTCTCCTCTTGTGCCTTCCCATATTATTTGCATACTGCTAGTGTTAAGGGAGCTCATGATAACTTTATTAAGGTAATCAGGGATTGTTGCATCCTGTAAAGTGTCCAAAATAAAGGACCAGTCCAGCCTATCAAATGCCTTTGTCAGGTCTATTTTGACTGCCATCCAAGTTCTTCTTCCTTTGTGTGTCCTTAAGGTGTGAATTGCTTCCTGAGCTGATATGATATTCTCCGTTATTCGTCTTCCTTTGACAAAACTTGATTGTGTATACTGTACTAATGATGGCATGACAAGCTTCAATCTGTTGGCAATTACTTTAGTAACTATCTTGGCACTGATATTTATTAAACTGATTGGTCGGAAGTGCTCAATTCTTTCTGGCATGCCAATTTTCGGGATTAGGGTTATCATCCCAGCATTTAGAGAAAATGGCATCGTCCCCGCCAGGAATATATCTTTTACTGTTGCATAAATTGTAGAGCCGATAATTTCCCAATTCGTTTGGTAAAAACAAGCCGAATAACCATCAGGACCACATGCTTTGTTTGGATCCATCTCAAATACAGCTGTCTGTATTTCCGCTTCTTCTACTGTCTTGGACAACTGAGCTAGTGCCACCGTGGCCAATTTCGGAAACCTTCCTTTAAGTGGATAAGTAGGAGCTATGTTTATTGCCTCTATGTCATCAGCTTGAAAAAGTTTTCTATAATACTGAGATATCTCTTTTGTGATTATAGCATTATCCGTGCACCACTGCATATTATCCAGCTGTATTGCTTTAGATCTGATCTTTTTTGTTTTTTCTTTATGCCTTGAGTGAAAAGGATTTGTATTCTTGTCGCCATTCCTGATCCACATGGTCCGTTGATTCTGAGATTTTAGAGTTTCCTCTTGTGTGAATATTCTCTCTAGCTCCTGCCTCAGACTTCCCTCCAATTTAAATAGATAAGAGGAAGGATGGTGAGCAAGTTGACGTTGCAGCCCCTGTAATCTAGCTAGAGCATGTCTCTTTCTTTTGTGGATATTCCCAAAAACCTCGTGCTTCCAGATTTCCAAATCAGATTGTAGTTTTAAAAGTGCCTCATCTAAAGGTGAGCTTTGACTCCAAACTTGCGATAACCAGTTCTTCCAAGTGTCGTGAGATTCCCAAACTGTGAGATACCTGAAAAACCTTTTCTCTGGCTGCCCTTGTTGTTTTATTTCAAGTGTTATCAACAAAGGAGAGTGGTCGGATGAAATTCTGGGGAGATGAGTATTCCTTACACTGCGAAATAGACCTGTAAATCTATCGTTGGTAAAAGCCCAATCGATCCTCTCGTGACATCTTCCCCTTGCCCATGTAAACCTTGAGCCTGTATAACCCACATCTTTTAGAAATGATGAGTTGATCCAACTGTTGAAAAGTTTACATCCAGTTGATGACTTTCCCCCTGTTTTATCTTCCTTGTTGAGATATGCATTAAAATCTCCGAGACACATCCAAGGCCCTATGGTATTGCCTGCAATAAATGTTAGTTTACCCCAAAGTTCCCTCCTTAAGTGAGGTTGGGGACTTCCATATATTGCAGTGACAAAGAAATTTAAAGATGACTTAAAAGTAACGTGCATGTGTATATACTGCCAATCATAGGAGAGAACATTAACTTCAAAAATATCTTGCCATATTACCCAAATACCCCCCGAGAAGCCTTGCGCCTCAACTCTAAAAGACTTTGAAAAACCTGTGCCTATACTGTTAATGATTTGTTCTGCAGACGTCCCACTAGTACGTTGTTCTACTAGAATTAATAGATTGATATTATAAAGCTTGATGAGTGATGTTAATGTGTACATTGTTTTATCATTTCTAAGTCCCTGACAGTTCCACATTAAGGTTTTAATATTCATTATCGGTAGTAAATTGCAGGAAAAAACTTACTTGGTGATGATATCGAGAGGCTCGTCCCCTTCTAGGTTGGAGGAGATTACGCCATCCATTGAAGAAGAAACAATGTTCTCTTCCATAAAGGCATTTTGATCATTATAATCAGCGCCTTGATCTTTGGTACGCTTGACTCTGATCAGCTCCTTCCGTGGCATCCGAAATCCCCTGTAATCTGCCATTCTTGTAGGGGCGTTTTTCAATGCTTCAGGTAATTCATAATCATTGCTTTGTGAAGCCTGTGGGTGTAGTGGGTGAGGTAAGGTCACAGCTATATGTGAAGTCTCTGTTGTACCTTGATGGGGCACGATTGGTGTATCTGAGATTGCCTGCTCATTTGCTGATGTTGACTGTTGATTGGACTGGTTTAAGGCGTCAGTTAACTGTGAGTGTAGCATGGCAGCTGCCGTGGGTTGATTGGAAGTGGTCTTCTTAACCCAGACCTTTTCTTGAACCCGAGGTATGTCTTTTCTTTTAGCCCCAGATGCATTGGCCCCAGATGTAGATTCCATTGTTTCCTTGGACTTGGGCCTAATTGCTTGAAAAGCATAATTTCGTAGGTTTTCTATGTCTCCATTACCTGGGTATTCTGTTTCCTTATCAGATAGGATATTAAAACGTGATGAGGTGGCAAATGGGTTGGATGGAAGGGTTTTTGCTTGACTGTTATTTCCTTCCGTAGTTGATGGAGTAGATTGTGCTTGATTTTGCCTTCTTCCCTTTTTCTGCACTATCAGCCATGGTCCTGGTTTGGTAAGATCATCTATTAAGGAAGGTAAATGATTTTGTAACCGTTGACTCTGATTCTGCCCAGAATTTCGCTGATTGTGCGCAAAATTGGGATTTTGATCGTTGGCTGGAGAGGCAGAGGCGGCGACCTGTCCTGTGTGATGATTGCTTGGAAACATCGTCGTATTGATTGTTGCCGGCTGAGAATTCATCTGTGATGGTGGAGCTAGTGCATTTTGATTCTTGATTAGCTCACATTCTTCAGTTGAATGCCCGTACCTTGCACATGTGAAGCATATTCTGTTGAGATCCTCGTACTGTATGGGGTATGCCTTCCCATCGACTGTGACGGACAAAGTAAGTGGTTTTCACAGGTCAAATCGTAATGCAATTCTAGCAAAAAGCCCCAGTTCTTCTGATATTGTGTGATCATCCGCTTTGATATAGCTACTAATGGGACTTGAGATTTCCTGAAGGAGGTCATCGTGGTAATACTGAGTCGGCAAGCCTGGGATCCGAATCCATGACGCAACTGATTCAATGTGTTCATCCTTGGTGTCGAAATCTCGATGCCAAGGAAATACCCGTAAGTAGTGTCCTAAGATTGACCAGGGACCTTGAAGTAAGGCTTTGTTGTAATCTTCCTGACTAGCCAACCGTAGAAGATAGAAGCCATCCGAGATATCTATAAGCTTTAGATCACCTTTGGGTCTCCACAATGACATAAGTCTATTGTAGAGAACTTTGTAGCCAATATCTCTTCCCAATGGTCGGACTATTAGTGTAGTAGCCATATTTTCATCGATTTGCTGATGAACACTTTCTGCGAATGTCACCGTTGGACCTGTATCATTATGATCATGTTGAACATCCCCCGGTTGTAGCTTAATTGTTTTCCTGGTGAACAGATGTCTCTGGAGCAAGCTATTTTTGAAGGAAGGTATTTGCCCAGTTTGGATCCCAGATTGATGATTCCTAGTTTGGCTTGTATTGGCTACAAATTGAGGCTCTGTCTCTTTGTTTCTAACCTTTCTAGTTGCTAAGCTTTCTTGTAACGAAGGAAAAGCGTCTGTATATACATATGTATTTTGGCTATAACTTAATCTGTGAATATCCAATTGGATGAAATTTGATGTAGAGTAAACAGGGCACATATGGCTACATTTGTCATGAAGGAAAATTTGTCCTTAAGAGTCCCAAAATTTGGATTGAATTTGATAACTGTGTCTTATTATGTTATGAGAACAGTCTGTAACCATTTGGTTATAACCAGCATAATACTGAACCTAAATACATGAATTTGATGTCATTAGAAACTTTAGACATTGTGAAACATTTGATTATAAGAAAGTGTTGCCTAAATACCTCATTTGCTAGGTCATATGGTCATACAAAACTAACACGAAAATCTGTTTTAAAAAAACATTTGGAAGAATAGAGTTGTCGGTCGAAATTGTGGTTTCAATTTTATTTTCCTCTTTCAGCCTATTTTACATATCTTTAGGGCATGAATATGAAAGAAACTCAAAGAATAAAAGTTGGATATAGTTCTTAATGCGACCTCTATGAAATTAGCTTGATAAAATAGTGACTAGAGCTTGAGTGATGCTTGTTTTACTAAGATTGCCTGTGATAGACTCCTATACGGGAACCTTATGTTATCTCGTAATTTTTGGGGACTTTAGAGCTCGAATTACTCAAAGTATAAAACATAAAAAAAATGATTATTGATGTCTTACTAATGCTTCTGTGAAACATTTTGACCAAAAGATATCTTGATAAGTTTATATAGTTATTTGAAGTCATAACTTAAAAAAAATGGTTTGTTTTGATAAAGATGAGTTCAAATCTGGAAATTTTAAATTGTTTAAGGAATAAATGAGTTATTTTAAAGAAAAAATGATCTGAAAAAAATGAGAAATGTGTACAAGGTATGGATGCATTGAAGATCATAGGGTATTTATTAATGAGAATTGGGTGAATGAATGAGTATGTATTGCTAGAAAATTTTGGTGAATGTATAGATGTAGCTTGTTAAAATTTCAGATATAAATTACCAATTGTGTGAGTGTAAAATATGAGTTGATAATGATATAAAGATGTTCTCATGAATGTAATGCGATTTAAAGTATGTAAGTAATGAATTGGGAATGATTGAATGAGAACTAGGAAATTGTGAGAGTGTATAGTCCTAGGAAAAAGAGTGATAAATGTGTGAGTGATCAATTAAAAGTGATAAAGTTTATTAAGGCATAAACCTAATTACAAACTAAATGATGCTCAAACCATGATGAATGTATAAGTATGATTTGTGAATAAGATTTCATCCCCGAAATAATCTATTAAGTTTGCATTGAATGATTCATATACGTGTGTAACTTTGAGCATTCATTTGATTGATCATTTAGTAATTTGTACATGTGTGTATTGTTTGATTTAGAGGAACACATCGACTGACACCATCCAGACATTACCGACACGTCAAGACAATAACTAACTGGGGTGTACTGTGAGTTAACCTAGTTGTGTAAACTTAAATATTTATGCTTCTATTGGAATTTTCTGTATAGTGGGTAACCTAGATGTGAGATTTAGATTGGTAATGTGTTCTATTCAAATTGTGTTGATTAAACTTAATTTCTCTATAATGGATTGATATTGATACAATTGTGATATCACTGATTCTAGACAATTGATTGTTCGAGGTGTTTAATATTCAGGACTGTATTGGGATTGTTTGTGATTTGAATGTTAATAAGGAAATTGAATGCTTGACTATTTGTTGAATGCCGGATTCAGATCTGATGAACTATAAAAGTTGAATGTGCTCGTTGACTGAAAGTGATTGATGATATATTATTTAAACTATTATACTCCATTACATGATGCATGTTCATATAAAGGAGTTGTGACCAGAGTAGCCAACGTGAAAAGAACTTTAAGCTCAGTTATGCACATCAGAGACTCGGGCTCAACAATTAATGAACCCGATATCCACAACAGATACAAGACAATACTGAAAAGAGTCCGGTATCTACATCAGGTACGAGACAGTGAAATAGGCAATCGATCACAACAAAGTTAAAATGAAATGAGTCTTATTTGTTTTTGTATTTGTATCTTTAAATGTGTTCATGATATAGATTGCAAATGAATGCTAAATTATTTTGTGTTGATATGGAGAAATGCTTATGACTTTGATGGTGATATGAAGAATTGTGATAAATGAGTTTTATGTTATGAAATGATTATATGATATTCTTGCATTTAGAATGTACTTCTGGAATGACTGAAAAAGTGATTGTATTTTTAAATGCTTCTTGTGTTATGATACAAATTGTAGAATATGAGTTATAGCTCTGAATGAAGCGTTACTTTGATTGAGCTGAAACACATCAATGATGGTTCACTTACTGAGTTCGCAAAACTTATCAAAATTGCAACGTTAATTTTCAGGTACTGAGAGGAGAACTTGCTAGTAGAGCAAGCTAACTGAAGTTTAGTACTACCCATTTTTGGATCAAAATATGGATCAAAGTTCTAGTCAATTGTCATATGAGGATTTTAGATAGAGTACTTTGTATAGATTTCATTCATGTAAAATCTTTTTTTAAAACAGTGTGATCTCATATGGTTTCTGTAATATAAATATATGAATGGTTTGTAATAAAATAACAGTGTAAAACATGTTTTGGTAATCAAGTGAGATAAGTTGTTTTTATGATTACTTCTGATGTGTATGATGCCATATTAAATAACTGTGACTATTCTAGCATGCCATTCCTGTAGGGCATGTGTTCGGATATTCTCAAGAATTTCGAGCATATGTCCTATGGTAGTGGTGTGTTACATCCATTATAACCTTTGTTTAAGTTTCTGTATTCCTTGGGTTTACACTATAATATATTCTAAGTTTCTAGTTTCATTGTTTCTTGGGTGTAGGTTCTCTATACCAAGGTTCTTGTCTTTTAGACAAAGGATCAAGGTCCATCAAAACTAGATTTGTGTTTAGGTTTCTGGAGATCATATAATCAGATTCTTGTGAGTTTTCTAGGGTTCATCTCTATTAGGTTCACATCACGAAGAGTGTAGAAAACTACTACAAAGAGATAGAGGTGGACATGATTAGATCACACATAGAGGAGGACTGAGAGGAAACAATAGTGAGATTCATAGGTGGTTTAAACAAATAGATTGTTGATGTGGTAGACTTACAACACTTTGTGGAGATGGAAGAATTGCTACATAAAGTCATTGAGGTTAAAAAACAACAAAAAGCAAGAAAATCATGTTCGATTTCTAACTCTTCTTGGATGTCAACTTGGAAAGACAAAGAAACAACTCAGCATTGAAATCAAAAGGAGATGCAAAGCCAAAGGATTCAGTTGCTAATTCTAAAGGTAAAACCAAAACTAAATCTTCTCCTAAATCTTGTAGTATTAAATGCTTTAGGTGTCAAGGGCTTAAATGTATTGCTTCTTAATGTCCAAAAAAAAGGGCTATGATCGTGTTGGAGAATGGTGACATAGAGAGTGTTGGTTCAAGCGATGATGAAATGCAACCATTGGAGGACTGTTATGATGTTGATGTTGAAGAACCTGTGCATGGAGATATGTTGGTTGTAAGGAGTGGCACTAAATATTCAGTCCAAGGATGAAATGAAGAGGAGCAACGTGAGCACATTTTCCATACTCGATGCCACATTAAAAACAAGGTTTGTAACATGATTATTGATAGTAGCAACTGTACTAATGTTGCTATTACTTTGTTAGTAGATAAGCTGAAATTGGATACCTTCAAACATCCTACACCATATAAGTTGCAAGGGCTCAATGAATGTGGAGAAATTAAGGTGGCCAAGCAAGTTTTAGTGTCGTTTTCTATAGGACAATATAGAGACGAAGTTCTTTGTGATATGGCACTAATGCATATTGGACACATTTTATTAGGCTGTCCATGTCAATTTGATAGGAAGGTTAGACATGATGGGTACAAAAACTGTTATTCTTTTGTACTTAATAATCAAACCATTGTACTATCTCCTCTTAAACCTTTAAAAGCTCATGAGGATCAGAATGGGATAGCAAGTGAGTATAAAATGAGAGGAAATCAGATTAGTAAGCAAGAGGAAAAGAGAAAGAAAGAAAAACAACAAATGAGGGAAAAGAAATAGAGGGATGCCAAGAGGAAAAATCAAGATAGGTGTTCAGGAAAGAGAGAGACGCAAGAAATTAAATGTAATTATTGGAAAAATTGAGGTTAAGAGTGCTATGTTCGCAAGGTAGCCATTACTTCTACTTGTGTACAAGGATGTTTATTTTTCTACTAATGACCTTAACCCTACCTTACCTAGTGTGGTTGTTTCTTTGTTACAAGAGTTTGAGGATTTTTTTTCTCAAAGAGATACCACATGGACTACCCCCTTTAAGAGGCGTTGAACATCAATTATATTTCATACCCTAAGCTACTATTCCTAACCAACCTACCCATAGAGCCAATCCCAAGGAAACAAAGGAGATATAATGACAAGTTGATGACCTGGTGCAAAAGGGACTTGTTCGAGAAAGTCTTAGCCCATGTTCAGTTCCCATAATCTTAGTTCTAAACAAAGATGAAACATGGAGCATGTGTATAGATTATGAAGCCATAAACAAAATAGCAGTTAAGTGTAGACATCGTCTCCCTCAATTAGATTATATGCTTGCTGAATTACATGGCTTATGTTTGTTTTCTAAGATTTATTTAAAGAATGACTACTATCAAATTGGCATGAAAGAAGGAGATGAATGGAAAATGACGTTTAAAACTAAATATGGATCGTATGAGTGGTTAGTCCCTTTGGTTTAACTAATTCACCTAATACTTTCATGAGTCTTATAAACCACGTCTTGCATGCTTTCATTGCAAAATTTGTGGTAATTTACTTTGATGATATTTTGGTTTACAGCAAAAATTTAAATGATCATATAGAATGCTTGCATGCTTTTTTATGTATTAAGAGAGAATCAATTGTATGTTAATCTTAAAAAGTGTACATTTTGCGTGGAATCTATTGTGTTTCTTAGATTTGTTGTTAGTTCACAGGGTGTTAGTGTTGATGAAGAGAAGATAAAGGCAATAAGGGAGTGGCCTAAAAATAAGAATGTGAATAAGGTTAGAAATTTTCATGGTCTATCAAGCTTCTATTAAAGGTTTGTTAAAGACTTTAGTTCCATTTCTGCACCTTTAAATGAACTTGTTAAAAAAAATGTTGTTTTTAAGTGGGATGATGTGCATGATGGAGCTTTTAATATATTGAAAGATAAGCTAAATAATTCACCTTTGTCGTGTTTGCTGAATTTTGATAAAGCTTTTGAAGTTGAACGTGATGCATCTGGAATTCGAATAGGGGCTGTATTGATACAATACTCTAAACCAATTGCTTATTTTGGTGAAAAGCTAAATAGGACAGCATTGAATTATCCTTCTTATGATAAAGAACTGTTATGCATTAGTAAGAATTCTTCAAACATGGCAACACTACTTGTAGCCAAGTGAATTCATCATTCATTCAGATCATGAGAGTTTAAGGTTCTTGAAATCCCAAGGTAAGTTAAATAAAAGGCATGTCAAGTGGCTATAGTTCATAACATGGAAATGAGAATGTCGTAGCTGATGCATTGTCTAGAAGGTACTCATTACTTACTTCTTTGCAAACTAAACTACTTGGTTTTAAATCGCTTAAAGAATTGTAGGCAAATGATTATGATTTTGGCCTAGTGTGGGATGCTTGTTCTAAGTGTGCATCTAGTGACTTTTATAGGCATCTGGTGACTTTTATAGGCATCAATGATTTCTACTTAATAAAGATAAATTGTATGTGCCTACTAGTTCTATTCGTAAGTTACTTATTAGGGAGACTCATAAGGACAATTTGATGGGGAATTTTGGTGTCCAAAAGACTTTGGATATAGTGCATAACCATTTTTATTGGCCAAAAATGAAACATGATATGCAATCTATTTGTGACAAGTGTATAGCATGTAAGAAAGAACAGTCTAAAGTAAATCGCATGGTTTATATACCCCTTTACTTCTGCCTACTTAACCTTGGATTGATATTTTTATGGATTTTGTCATAGGTTTACCCAAGGTCTCAAAGTGGTAAGAACAACATATTTGTTGTTATTGATTGGTTTAGCAAAATGGCTCATTTGTTTGTATGTTCTGAATCCAATGATGTATCACATATTGCTTATTTATTCTTTAAAGAGGTTCAATTGCGTGGTTTGCCCAAGACAATTGTTAATGACAGAGATGTTAAGTTCTTAAGGCATTTTTGATGCACTTTTTGGACTGAGTTAGGAAATAAACTCTTGTTTTCTACTGCTACAGATTCCCAAACGAATGGGAAAATTGAAGTAGTTAATAGGACACTAACTAATTTTTTGCATGTTGTCATATATAAGAACTTAAAATAATGGGAAAAGTGCTTTCCACATATTGAATTTGACTACAACATGTCTGTTCATTCTACTACTTCCTTTTCACCTTTTGAAGTTGTATATGGCTTTAATCCTTCAACTCCTTTGGATATTTTAACTTTTCCTAATGATGAACATGCTAATCTTGATGGGAACAAAAAGGCAAATTTTTTGAAGGATTTACACGCCAAGGTTCGAGCTAACAATGGAAGGAAAAATAAACAATATGCAAGACATGCTAATAAGGAGCATATAAAAGTTGTTTTAGAACTTGGAAATTGGGTGTGAGTGCACATGAGGAAGGAATGATTTTCCACACAAAGGAAGTTCAAATTGCAGCCCAGAGGAGATAGAAAGTCTTGGAGAGGATCAATGATAATGCCTATAAGCTCTATTTGCCAAGCAACCATAGCAATGTTAGTGCCACTTTTAATGTTGCTGATTTATCTTTGTTTGATGTAGGTCATTCAAGGACAAATCCTTTCGAGGAGGAGTAGAATGATGTGGTAATAGATACTGACAGAATGGCTTCAGATGATGTTAGCAAATTTTCCCGAGACCTATTGCAAGGCATTAGAGGTCCAATGACTAGAGCAAGAACAAAACGACTAAAAGAAGCTTTGCAAGGATTAATCATGGACAAGCAAGAAAAGAAAGCTGTTATTGAAGGTGCTAAGGTATTACCAAGATTAATTACTTATGTTCATGTATAAGATGTTAGACAAGACTTAGTACAATGTGAACCAAGCTTGAAATCCATGATACAAGGCTGATCATGATGCATGGTTTTGAAAGAAGCCCAATCTGTATAATTAAGATGCATTCAACAAGTGGGCTGGTTTTGTTGATTTAATTAAGCCCAAATTTACGTTTTTTAGTGAATAAGATCACAGAATGGCTTCAGATGATGTTAGCAAATTTTCCCGAGACCTATTGCAAGGCATTAGAGGTCCAATGACTAGAGCAAGAACAAAACGACTAAAAGAAGCTTTGCAAGGATTAATCATGGACAAGCAAGAAAAGAAAGCTGTTATTGAAGGTGCTAAGGTATTACCAAGATTAATTACTTATGTTCATGTATAAGATGTTAGACAAGACTTAGTACAATGTGAACCAAGCTTGAAATCCATGATACAAGGCTGATCATGATGCATGGTTTTGAAAGAAGCCCAATCTGTATAATTAAGATGCATTCAACAAGTGGGCTGGTTTTGTTGATTTAATTAAGCCCAAATTTACGTTTTTTAGTGAATAAGATCTTATTAAGACTTTTTCCTTAAAATTTTGTTCATATCTTGATAAATCAGATTGTTTCCTTCCTTATTTAGATCTTTCCTACTTAGGCATGAACTAGGAATAGGTAAGAAAACCCTTTCCTCATAGGATTAGGATATTACGATGCCTATTTAAAGGGTCATCTAATGTATCAAAGAAGTGATCAACCTTTGTGGTATCTTAAGATCGGAATTTTAAGGACTTAGTTTTCGTATGATTCTAATTTGATATTTCAGTTTGTTTTATAGGATTTTGGGCACTCATAACAAATGGATCAAGAGTTCGTAGGTCAGATGGCCTAGCGGGTTCGTATCATCTTATCACTTCAAATGCACTTTGAGTTGAATTCATCCATATAAAATCTCCTTTCTCCATTAGCTTAGTAATAGTGCAACAATAGTACTGAAATCCTTAATGAATCTATGACAGAACAAAGCCAATCCATGAAAACTTTGCACGTCTCGAAGAATATTATGTTATCCATCGTGAACAAACACTTCTCCAACTTGCCATTAAGTTTTTACTCACAAATTTTCTTGAACAATTGTCATTGAACATTCTTTGTTCTTGCTATACACAATGATATCATTAAGATAAATAATAACAAACTTCATAAGAAATAGTCTCAACAACTCATTCGTCAATTGCATGAAAGAAATAGGTGTATTTCAAAGTAAAAAATGTTTCACGAGCCACTCATATGCCTATGCTTTATTTTAAAGGTCTTTTCTAACTCATCACATTCACGAATTCTCATTTGATGATACCCACTTTGAAGATCAATTTAATACCTAAACACCATGTAATTCATTGAACATATCTTCTATTCTTGGTATAGAAAATTGATATTGGATACTTATGTTATTGATAGCATGACTATCATCAATACATATACACCAAGTACCATTTTTTCCCAACAAGGCAAGAGCAACATAGAGACTCAATCTTTCTGAAACATCTCCTCTCAATTAACTTGTTTATTTGTCGTTGATGCTCATTGGCCTCTTCAAGATTACAATGATAAATTAATTTATTCCCAGTTTAACTTCAGCAATTAAGTCAAATTGATGCTTAATACCATGTAAAGGTAATAATATAAGGGGTAACTCATTCAGATGTACATGTTAAAACTCTTCAAATCAAGAATCAAGAAAATTATGGACCCTTTACCATCAAAGAATTAGGTCCTTCTAGAATTCTTGATCTGTTGTTAATTCTCTCACCATTGCTTTAGCACTACGAAACAAACTTTAAAACCCTTCTAGGTCTCCTTTTGAAGTATGAATCTAAGTCATTAACAATGGTTTCAAATTAACTTCTTTCAACCCAAAGAAACAATATATAAGTTCCTTCTACTATCATATTTCACATCAAAATTTCATATTCATCCTAATAAAACATGACATGCATCCATTGGAAAAACGTCACACTATAATTCATTATGATAATTACCAATCTAGAAACTCATAAGAGCTTGTTTTGTAACTTTCAAGCCTTTATCTTTATTAAGCCATTGTAGAATGTGGCCTCAAAAAAAACTCACAAAGGCAAATTATGCTTCTTAACAATTAAAGAAGATGTAAACTTAGGATAACTACCACTGTCTATGATGAAATTGCACAATGTACCTCAAATCTTGTATCATGTAAGAAAGATTTGAACACGTTGCTCATCCTCTTCATTCAAACCTGATTGTACATGCAAAGCTCGTGAAAGAATTAAGAGATCTCCATCCTTATTACATCTTCCTCATCTTTTTGAATTGGATGCAAAGTGCCTGAAACCATGACACTTGTAATATCGATAGGATTTTGAACCCATGACCTCTTTACCTTTATGTGTTGTTTCTTTCTTGTTTCAATAATAGGCTTGGAACTTCAACCAACACGTCCTTTAAAGTTGTAATAACCCTTGATAACTTTCTTAATGATTGGTTTCTTTGATTTCTATTTGTATTCCAGAACCGACATGGTAAATTCACAAAAAAAACTCAAAACTTGATACTTGATTCTTCTCTTTTAATATAGGAATCAACCCACTAATGAATTAAGTAATTCTTTGTTCTTCATGTTCTTAAATGTCACACATTAGTAGCAGTCATTAAAATTCATGAATATATTGTTCCACACTCATTTCATCTTGTTTCAGGTTTGTCACGAGGCATAAACTTATTCCTAATATGCTTCTTCCCCAAGAATCAATCTTGGCCTTACCCAATTTGGTTTTTATTGTCATATCGCAAGTTTGAATAAGCTTTAATGTTGCAATTTTGCACTTGTTTCAATCATCAAACTCCTTGCATTCCTATTTGACATCATCAAGGCTAGCATAAACTCTAGAATATCAATTTTCAAACCACGATCATCATCGAGGTCACATTGTTAAAGGCATTCTAGATCATGATTTTCTTTGAATATAGGTCTTCTCCTTCCATCTAAGACAATTTATACTATGCCCTTTATTTTTTCCCCATACCCTTGAATATATCTCTCCAAGAAGTTCATTTTCTAGCTAACATTGTTGAGGATTTGGTTAATACTATTAACGTTCGTCATAAGACTTGCTAATTGTGTAGTAATGGCTGCCAATTGCTTGGTCATTTCTTCTTCGATCAATTTCAGCTTTCAGATCTAAAAACTCTAGGAAACACACTGATATGGCAACAACCTAGAGTCAATGTCTAGATCACCTCTGTTTCAATGATTGTTCCCAATACCTAAATTCAATCAATCTAACA
>JANZXR010034705.1:0-14159 GCA_027575705.1 Erythroxylum echinodendron | reverse complement strand
TTCACCAAGTAATGAGATTCTTAACTCCACAGAAAGCTCCTTCCTCCTTCTTTCCTGTTCTCCTCTTGCATGCACTCGGATGTTCTCTCTTTAAGCTTTACAGAAATGACAAGTTAGCTTTCAACTCTCTTCTTTCCACTCACAGCCGAAACCTCTCTTCTTCTATTCTTTCATTCACGCTACACCTGCTAAGAAGACATGTCCACCATGCCTTTCTCAAAAGTCCATTTTACCCTTGGTTCTTAAGCTATATTTCGAAAATGCCCTCAATTTCTTCTCATGCTTCTATTTCATAAGCTATCATGCTTAAGTTAATGGGAAAAATTTTTCAAGGGGCCAACATAGATGGCTTACCTCATCCTCAAACTCATCATCTCGGGATTGAGTGACTTGGGATGTGCCTCTCGGTGCCTCAAATGTTCCCAACGGAGTAAATGCAGCCTCTTTATTCTTCATGGCCTCAAACTCAAGGCAGGCAGCATCACAGATATCAATCTTGAGACTCATCTTGTCGATTTTAGCGAAAAGATTCTCCAGGTCATTTGGAGTCAGACTTGACATGGATCTGATACCAAAATGATGGAGAAATGGCCTGAAAGTGATCGCAATAGGGTCTGGTGTTTATTGAAATTTTTTTGTGCAATTTGGTGTTCATCAGGTAAAACTAGAACAAGGAATTTTGAAGGCGTTTTTGGATTCATTTACTGGGAATTTGGTTTCCATCAAACAAGCTAAGTTGTAGAACCTTTTGTTAACTACAATTTAGAATCAAGAATCAGGTCAAACGGATAAGGGACGGTTCAGTTAGGTTGGTTTTCCTGAATACATGTCTAGCTGGGCGGTTAATTGGCGATCGTTGGGAAAATTGGAAATTTTGAGATAGCTGTAGTTAGAACCAGGTAGAAAACCCTTCTAGAGATTTCTACTTTAAGAAGTGAACAATGCTATGGCTTTGGAATCACCTAAATCGGATAATCACAAAAAAGGTTATGAATTTTCTCGTACAACTGGTTAGATAGAATTCTAGTGATCAAATTAAACCGAACAATGAACAAAGTTGAATGTTTTTGGAAAAACAAACAAACCCAATGATTGTTCTTCTAAGAAACAATCAAAACCTAGATAATCTCTTGCCAAATTGAAAGAAAAACTCACTCTTTTTCATATATAAAACTAGTAATAAACTCGACCAAAACCAATGAAAATAAATGTCTTAGAATTCTGCTGAGCTTGGAATTCGACCTCATGCTTATCTGGTCCATAGACACACATTTTAAAGTCTCCAAATGGCTTCAAAAGGACTTGAAATTGTAAGAACAAATTTAGCCCAATTTCTGCTTCCTCCATAACTTCATTCTGCTCACTTGTAGCTCCTTTTACTTGTTCCATTAGTTATGACTTTTCTTCAAATCCCAAAGCTAGGACATCTTTAATAGTAAGCTTTGATAGCCCTCCATCATACCCCTATTAGTACACTTGGCAATTATATCTAATATTATGGCTATATTGTACATTGATATGTATAATATCCACATTAAAGAGGATATGCCCACATTAAGTAAACATTAGCATACATAATTATTATAGCGTAAGAAAATGTGGTATATATTTATGTAATAACCATATAAGGTATGTTTATTACTACTTGACTGTGAGTATGGATATTACTGTTACATACCACTTCAACATAAATCATATATAGCTTTGTAGGTCATATAACATATGCGCTAACACATATAACAATATCATAATTCATACTACCATGGGATTACAAGAGATATGTTGGCGGTAGTATACAATTATATAATGGTACATAACTATCACACACAACTCCTCTAGGTGGTCATATATGCATTTTTATGATGGTTATGCCATATATGTAATTATACAATTCACCAGAATACTTTAGGCACCTATATAAGTGGGTATGTAATAGCACCCATACTAACCCTGTATATAGTCAGTACCATATTATACTTACCCATGGGTGTAACAAGTAATCATGTGTATAATACCAGGTAAATTTCATACTTTAGCCATAGGGTAAGTGACACATATTTCATCTATAACAAATACTCGTAACATTATACAAGTATATACTGAAGTATGTCATGTTATGACCATACGATGGTATAAGTACTCACATTTTTACGTATACACTTGTGTGATCACATCCTATTACCGTGATTGGTTTAATGGTATATTGACATATAACGTAACAGATATCATCCATTACATTATGTGGTCAAGATACTATACTGGCAATGATGCTCCAAACTATATGATTAGGGTATGTGATTAAGGTAACATGTTTACAATTATATAACAGTATCTTTACTGTACTACATGGGATAATGAGAATGTATACCATATAAATGATATGATACATAATATAGTGTTTGGTACCATACCTAATTGGTTCACATTACAGTCTAGTACCATAATATAAACGGTACTATTATGGGTATTCCTATGTATTTTCCTTGTAACTAAGGTTATATAACATAGTTACCACATTATATATGAATATACAGTATGTTATATGATGTATTACAATATAAAGAATGGTATACTACAAGATAGAAACTAGTTACATGGTATAATGGCTATTGGTGTTACTATTCATGATATAAGGATATATCCATACTCACAATCAAGTAGTATGGACTCATACATGCAATTTACATATTGCAATTATACACCATCTCCTATGGGTGGTCATATGTGCAATCTCACTCCTATAGTTACATATTGAATACAAGCATATAGATATCTATTATAGGATATACACTAGAATGGTAAAAGGATCTACACATTATAATGTAATACATCCATGACATTAGAATGTGTAACTGAGGTATACCATATAAATGATAACCTTCATACTAGATATATATAGTATAGTTACTACATGCCCATACATAGTACTATAATTAAGGTTAGATATATAACATCTATTAGTGCTAGTATACTATTTACATAGTTCATATCCACTAACTTAATTGGAAGCACACCATTTCATAGGTAACCTTAAGATGTTTCCACTATCACACATCTTACCTAAAATGGTGTACATGTACATTAGCTCTGAGTACTCTTGTTACCAATCATCATTATAGTTATCAATACATCTATGGCCATGTATAGTACATATGGTGGAATTAGTTACACCATGGGTGGTAATATAAAACCAATATGCCATATATGTTTGGCTATATAAATCACCCCATGGTTACCCATAATATATATATTAAGGTAGACAAATAGGTGTACTAGTGTTATACTATTTTATACCATATATAATGGTATAAAATGTTGTATAATCATATTGCCATGTTATAACCATAGTTGTACTCACATATAATGCTTGTATGGTTGCTTGATATAACCAGCCACCTATATGGAATATAGTACATTTACCTTATACTAATACATATTAATGGCCTTTGAGCATACCCAAAGTTGCATAACACTTTGGAATGAGCAATATCAGGTATCCACTAATGTACTGTTATGTGAGTATATACATAGTATACTAGCATAGGATATGACAAGTTGCTGGCTGTTGGGACCTATTTTTAGACCCCAACTTTCATGCAGAATATCATAAAACGTGAGCTATTTTCAATAAAGAGTACCTTAATCACTATCGGTTCATCTTCTTGCTCTGATACCATAATATGTTGGACCCCACTTCTGAAGCTCGATGATCTCATACTTATGACACACATTCATCAAGCTTACTTGCATTCAAAACTCCCTTTTCTAAACTCAGATCTGCTCTTCGAATAGTCGACTAATACGATGATAGTCGACTAGTCCATTTATTCATTTCAACCTGAATATCTTAAGGAATAGCATTGGTGAGTCCACACTTTTACACATATACCTACTTCGGGGCTATTGGCATAACTTTTTCTATAGGCATCCAATTTAGGGTTTCTTTGCATAGTTTGATATAGACTTCAAGAACTACAACTTTCATGAAGACCTCGAAGGCTAATTTTCACTTCTGAATGGTCAAAAATAGGACAGAAGATAACCATAAACAGTAACCGAGATGATATCGTGAACAGTAACATAGAGGAAGTTTGTGAACAATAACACAGACGATACTCGTGAACAGTAACACAGATGAAATTCCTCAGCCCAACATAACTTCTTATCTCCTTCTTATTATCCTTGGCCTATGATCTGTGTTCTATCCTCTGTAGTTGACTTTTATCTTTTGTGTTGGCCACTTATCGTCTGTGGTCTATCCTCTATGTTCTATCATCTATAGTTGACTTTTATGTTCTGTGTTAACCACCTATCCTCTGTGTCCCATCCTCTGAGTGATGACATGTCCTCTATGTTCTGACGTTATCACAGACGATAATTCTCCTCTCTATTCCTCCTTGCCTCTGTATTCTGATATCAGCACAGACGATACTTCTCCTTTCTATTCCTCCTTGCCTCTGTGTTCTGACGTCAGCACAGAGGATACTTCTACTCTTTATTCCTCCTTCCCTTTGTATTCTGATGTTAGCACAGAGGATACTTCTACTCTTTATTGCTCCTTCCCTCTGTGTCCTGACGTCAGCACAGAGGATACTTCTACTCTTTATTCATCCTTGCCTTTGTGTTGTGACATCACCACAGACGATTCCTTTCGTATGTGTTTTTCACATGCAATCCTCCCAACTCTAACGTGCTATTCTAAGACTAACATCAATCAACAAATTCATTAAGCAGAGTATGCACATACACATTTCATCATCCAATCTTTAAAAATAACATAATTATACCGAGGAATTCAATTTCACTGTTTCCATTTTTAAACACAGTCAGAGTTATTACACATTAACTTAAACCAAAATACAAAAGATGCTCCATGCTGATATGCCAAATGAGCTATTACAGAACTGACTTAATACAAATGTCTTTAACTAATGTGGAGTTCTCGATGCCTTGCAGGGATCACTATCACCTTGGGTTGCACCTGAGGAGGGAAGAAAAGGGGATTGAGCTACACAGCTCAGTGACTAATATACTTATAGCCATCAGCAATTAGAACAAATTCAAGCTTATATATATATATATATATATTTATAATTGTATAGATACTGAACAATTAACTTAATATCAAGCAACCAGAACAATGTAGAACACATAGCACCCAATTGCATCATACTTAACAATTTACAGATGCAATGCACAACAAATGGCTTGAGGGTTCCATGAACAGAATGGAGAAATCGAAGTTTACACTATGAATAGAATGAGTCCTTTTTCGGAGCTCATTTGCCACTAGAGGGTAGTCGGGAGAAAGCTCTTGTCAATGTGCACACGACGAACAGAATAGTTGCACTCTCGCCCAAACAAAGCACATATTCATTTAATCGCATGCTCAAAATTTGATGCTTGTTTATCTTTTCATTCAACAAAATGCCATGACTTATTTCAATGGCATAACAGAGTCAAAATTTATTTTCAATCATCACACATTCCAGGACATTGAACATGCATGCACACATATATAGGCAAGAATTTGCCTAATCACACAATAACTATAAATACATCACCCACCAAAAAGCTTGACAATGAAGATTAACTGTTATCTTTCCTCTTCACCTTAGGTCGGATTTGTTTGGTTTTTAACAGCAAACTAAGTCCTCAATCAATAGGAATCACATTTGAGAACCTATAGAACCAAAAGCATTGAACTTTAACTAGAATGCTTAAACCCATACATTTCTCAAGCTCTTGAAGCAAAGCCCTTCAAAACTCCAATAGATGTAAAAATCAACTTACCTTGGATCTTAACCAACTAATGAGATCCTGGCTCTAAAGAAAACTCTTCCCTTCCTCTTTCTTTTTCTCTTAGTGAGTAATCTCAAAATCACTCTTCAAGACTAAGAAAAATCAAACCCTAGCTTAGCTTTCTTTCTTTCCTCTCAACCACCGAAACTCTCTCCTTTCTCTCTCTTTTTCACGATTTGTCCTCTTCTTTTCCAATCCAATCACCTTTTTGGTTTTCCACATCCTAAGACAACATTTTACCTTCCCCTTTTTACCCTCAATGAATGCTAAAGTCCACTTTACCCTTCCTTATAAACTTAAGTTCTTTTAACCTTAAGTCATCTTCCAAAAGTATTCTTATGCATCTTACAACATTCACACTTTAATTTCATCAATCCATGAATTAAATCCTCCTAAAATTGACATAATAGTTCCAAAATTCATTCAAATCATGTTTACTAAAATAAAAAAATTCAAGGCCCAACACTGCCAATGATCCATTATATGTTCCTAGTGGGCCAATCACAAGATCAAGATCCAAGAAGATCAAGGAAGCCATGTAAGGATTGGTGCACAAAACTTGGGCAGATTTGGACAATTGGGTCGAATTGAAGCACAAGCCATTCACGTTAGGCTTGGAAGAAGGAGATCCAATCTTGATCCATTGTATCAAGGTTGTGGAAGACTAAACCAATCTTGAAGATTACATGTTTGGGCTGTGCATTCTTGTAAAAATTCTTGAAGATTCCATGTTTGGGCCATGAATCATGTCCAAGACTCAAGTATTGGTTTATTGGTTATATTTTCTTAGTATGGCCGAAATTCTATGTTATGGAGGCCTTTGGTTGTGTTTAAATCTGATTTGGTTTCTTTAGATTAGATTTGGATCAGATTTGATTAGTTAGAGTTTGATTTGCAATTAAGTCTTACAATCCTATTCCAAGTGGGCTTGGCATGACTTAGACTTTTGCTATAAGTAGGATTAGTTTGTTAAAATTCAGACTAGGTTTATCTTGTCTTAGAATCCTACGTGAACTAGGATTGGTGTGATACATATCAGAGTCGGAAGTTAGAGACTTGGTCAAATCAAATTTGTTATAACCTTGTTTCTTATAGTTCTATTAGAATTAGTATTTAAAGGGTCTTGGATGTTCATTATGATAAACAATTCAGATTATTCAATTGAAAAATTGAGAGAGAGTTTTCTCCTTGAGTTCTTGAAAGAACAAATCTAGAACTTACCAAAGAAATCCTTTCTTTGTGGTGTTCACAACACTTCTATTATAACATTTGTTAAAGTTTCTGTATTCCTTGGGTTTAGACTGTAATATAGTATAAGTTTTTGGTTTCAATGTTTCTTGCGTGTAGGTTCTTTATAGCACAGTTCTTGTCTTTTTAGACAAAGGGTCAAGGTCCATCAAAACCAGATTTATGTTTAGGTTTCTTGGGATCATATAATCATATTCTTGTAGGTTTTCTAAGGTTCTAAGGTTCATCTGATACGGAAACTCTAAGAAAACAAGGTTCTTAAAATCCCCTAATCCTATTGAATCAAATCCCCAATCTTTCTATTCTAAGAACATGCTATTTCATACCCCAATTATATGAAATTAAGACCCAAAACCAAAGAAAACAGAAGAATTGAACACATCACAAGCGATTACCTTGGTAAGTGTTGCAATCCTTGAAGTAACAACAAGAAGAACATGCCTTGCTTGAAGAGAATATCTCTAAATTTTATTAATCAACTAATCTGAAGTTTACAAGGATAAAATAAGGTATTATACCCTTGCTCACGTCCTAACCCTAAAAGAAATAGGTTACAAACCCATTTAATGCTAAAAATAAGCCTAATCTTAACTATTTCAGGAGTTATAGCCCAGTAACAGAATCTGATTCTAATCCACTTAGGATTGGGCTAAACTAACTTAAATAAGTCAAAATAACTTAAATAAACCTAGGGGGAATGGGCATAATGGAGGAATCAAATAAACTAAGGCAAGCTTACAAATAAATACCCAGTCTATAACAAGTCTTTTGGCCCCAATAAACAAAGGATAGATAACAAGCCTAATGTATTAAATTAAGCCTATAAGAATAATTGAACTTGTCTTGAAATTTGGCTAAGTATTAACCACTCCACATTCCCTCTCTAGAAGAATCACAAGCTTGACTACTCTACTTGAATTCTCTATGGATGGTTTGGCCTTGTCATAAAGGTGAGATGTAATGTGACTTTGAACAAACCGTTAAAGTGCTTGTTTAAGGCTAGCTGCATGTTGCCTTGTAATAGGTCCGCTTGGCAGAGTAAGCTTGTCTTGGCGTATGGCACCTTGATCTCCATTGCTGCCACGACCTTTTGTATCATTTCCTCCCTCTTCAAAAGGATTCGTCTTCAAATTAGCCCCTACATTATCAAATGGAGAGAGAACAGCGACATTAAATGTAGCAGATACTTGATAGTTACCTGGAAAATCAATCTTATAGGCATTATCATTAATCTTTTCAAGGACTTGGAAAGGTCCATAGCCTCTAGGATCTAACTTAGATTTCCTTTGCTTAGGAAATCTCTCTTTCCTGAAATGCACCCAAACCTAATCACCAGGCTCAAATTGCATCAACTTTTTCCCTTGATTAACTCTTTATACATATGCTTCATTCCACTTCTTTATGTGCTGTCTTGCCTTCTCATGAATGTTGCGCACCAAATCTGCCTTCTTTTGTCCATCTGCACTAGTTATCTCACTTAAAGATCAAGAACACAAATCTAAAGGTGTTAATGGATTAAAACCATAAACAATCTCAAAAGGCGAATAATCAGTAGTAGAATGTATGCACCTATTGTATGCAAATTCAACTAATGGCAAACATTCTTCCCATGTTTTAAGATTTTTACCAACCACAGCATGCAAAAGAGAACCTAAATTTCTATTCACCACTTCAGTTTGTCCACCAGTTTGAGGATGGCAAGTAGCAGAAAACAAAAGTGTAGTACCTAACTTATCCTAAGGAACATGTCAAAAATGGCTCAAAAATTTCACATCACTGTCAGAAATAACAAAGCCAAGAAAATAACTTTATCCACACAAAGAGAACATTTTTTAAGTTTAGCGTATGGTCTTTCACGCCTAAGCGCTTGTAGTACAGATTTAAGATGCATAACATGCTCATCAAAGCTTTTGCTATAAATCAGGATGTCATCAAAGTATACAACCACAAACTTGCCAATAAAATCATGCAAAACATGGTTCATTAATCTCATTAAAGTGCTACGTGCATTTGTCAAACCAAATAGCATGACTGATATAGACCATATTTCGTTTTAAAGACTGTTTTCCACTCATCCCTTAGTTTCATCCTTAGTTTCATTCTAATATGATGATAACCACTCATGAGATCAATTTTTATAAAGAAACAAGCACCATATAACTCATCAAGCATATCATCTAACATAGAAATGGGGTGGCGATACTTTGCTGTTATCTTGTTTATTGCCCTGCAATCCATGCACATATGCTAAGTTCCATCTTTCTTTGGCACCAATAGCACTGGAACTATGCATGGGCTTAGACTTTCTTTCATGTGCCCCCTCTCAAGGAACTCCTCCACTTGCCTTTGAAGCTCCTTTGTCTCCTCAGGATTACTCCTATAGGCTAGGCGGTTTGGAATTTGAACTTCTGGCACGAAATCAATCTGATTTTCAATCCTTGGGCAACTCATCTAGAAAGACATCAGAGTATTCCTGCAAACCAAGTTTCACAACACTAGGCAAAGAAAGGTCAAGGTTAATCTCACTATAAACAACTCCTTATACCTAAGTAAAACCAATGATTTTTTCGTGTACATGACCTTTCTCAACTCTTTTTCTTTTGCAAAGAAAGTACTCTTTTTTATTCCACTCTTCTTTTCACTCTTTCTCCCTTTTCAATTGGATTACTCTCTTTCTTTTGCTCACTAGTGCACTTAGTCTTAGTTGGGCCTTTGTTCTTATTTTCTTGAATGGCCTCTTTTTCTTTTTTTTTTCAAACTCTTGGTCTCTCCAAGCTTCTGTTTTCCATGGCTTTTACAAGTCTCAACTGATCCTCTTGAACTTCTCTTAGTGAAAGAGGTGCCAATGTGAAGTATTTCTCCCCCTTCTTAAATGAAAACCTATTTTTGAATCCATCATACACTACACGCCCATCATATTGCCATGCTTTTCCTAATAGTAAAGGACTAGCATACATAGGAACTACATCACACAGCACTTCATCAGAATACCTCCCAATTGAGAACGCCACTAGCACGTGCTTGTTCACCCTAAACTCTCCACACTCATTTAGCCATTACAACTTATAAGGACTAGAGTGCTTAATGAGAGGCAACCCCAATTCTCAACCAAAATCGTACTTGCAACATTGGTGCAACTACCTCCATCAATTATTAAACTACACATCTTACCCTTAATTGAACATCCGGTGTGGAGTATGTTCTCTCTTTGTTCATCAAGCTCTATGTTTTCTTGTGCATTGAGAGCTTGCCTCACTACTAGTGTTTCGGCCTGGAATGGTTGCTCAACTTCATCAGTGTAATCCTCCAACTCAGGCATATCATCTCCATCACTATCTTCTGATTCAATTACCCCATCTTGCAAATAAATGATCTTCCTATTAGGACATTGGTTTACCATATGACCCGAGCCCAAACACTTAAAGCATTTGATGTTTCTTTGCTTAGTGCTAGGATTTTGATGTTTGTTTGCTTAGTGCTGGGATCTTGATCATTAGATGTAGGCGCACCTTTAGAGGCTTTCCACATTTCCCTGGACTTGTCCTTATTGTCATACGACTTATCCTTCCTTTTTTCCTCCTTCTTGGGCCATTTAGGACCCCAAGAATTTGAAGCTTTTTTCCTTCAATTGCTTCTCAATCTTTATAGCCATGCTTACCATGTCCTCCAACTCCAAGTATTGATGAAGCTCTAACAGGCCATCTCTTTGTTTAGACTAGCAAGGAACCGAGCCATTGTAGCCTCTCTATCCTCCTCTATGTTAGCTCTTATCATAGTTATCTCAATCTCCTTGTGGTAATCTTCCTCGCTCTTCGTGCCTTGCCTCATTGTTTAGAGTTGTTGATGCAACTCCTTATAGTAGTAGCTTGGCACGAATCTCCTTTCCATGTTGTGTTTCATATCATCCCAGGGTTTAACTAGTCTTTCTCCAATTCATCTTCTACTAACCATCAATTGATTCCACCAAACAACAACAAAATCAAAGAACTCAACTACTGCCAGCTTCACCTTCTTCTCCTCAGAATAGTTGTGGCAGGCAAATATCATCTCTACTTTCCTTTCCCACTCCAAGTAAGCATCAGCATCATTCCTTCCTTGAAATGGTGGTGATTTTCATAAAATTTTAACAAGGAATTTTGAAGGCGTTTGTAGATTAATTGACTGGGAATTTGGTTTCCATCAAAGAAGTGAAGTTGTAGAAATTTTTGTGAACTACAATTTAGAATCAAGAATCAGGTTAAACGGATAAAGGATGGTCAAGTTAGATTAGTTTTCCTAAATAGATGTCTAGCTGGGTGGTTGATTGGCGATGGTTGGGAAAATTGGAAATTTTGAGATAGCTACAGTTAGAACTGGGTAGAAAACCCTTCTAGAGATTTCTAGTTTAAGAAGCAAACAATTCTATGGCTTTAGAATCACCTAAATCGGACAATCACACAAAAGGTTATGAATTTTCTCGTACAACTGGTCAGACAAAATTCTAGTGATCAAATTAAACGGAACAATGAACAAAGTTGAATGTTTTCAAAAAAACAAACAAACCCAACAACTGTTCTTCAGAGAAACAATCAAAACCCAGATAATCTCTTACCAAATTGAGAGAAAACCTCAATCTTTTTCATATATATTTTCTGAATGATTCAAAATAAGAAAACAAAGAGCTAAAATAGGAAATTTTTGGGCAGCCACAAGAATTGGCTCCTCATATTCCTAATATACAGTTTCAGCTCATTAAAACAAAAATAAAAATTTTAATAAAGTCTCACAAAACATATAATCAAAACAAACCAAAATAAAGTCTTCAAACCAGATCAAATACACTAATCCGGACCATTATTAGCAGAAAATAAAACTAGTAATAAACCAAACCAAAGCCAATAAAAATAAATGTCTTAAAAATTCTGCTAAGCTTAGAATTCGACCACATGCTCATCAGGTCCATAGACACACATTTTGAAGTCTCCAAATGGCTTCAAAAGGACTTGAAATTGTAAGAACAAATTCAGCCCAATTTCTACTTCCTCTATAACTTCATTCGGCTCATTTGCAGCTCCTTGAACTTGTTCCATTTCTTGTGACTTTTCTTCAAATCCCGTAGCTAGGACATCTTGAATAGCAAGCTTTGATGGCCCTCCACCATCCTCTCCCTCTTGAGAACCGGCCTCACTAGAAGAATTTGAATCAATCAGTGTCCTCCACATAAAGCTTTAAATCACTTACATTGAAATTGTTTTGACATTTGATAATGGGTTGGTAATTCAATTTTGTAGGCATTGTTGTTGATCTTCTTGAGCACTTTGAATGGACCATCCGCCCTGTCACTAAGCTTGGACTTCCTACCCTTAGAAAGCCTTTCTTTCCTCAAATAAACCCAAACCAGGTCACCCTCCTTGAATTCCACCGGCTTCTTCTTCTTAGCTTGCCTCATGTAAGCTTCATTATGCTTCCTTATGTTCTCTCGGACCTGTTCATGCATTTTAACAATTTCTTGGGCCCTTTTTTTAGCTACAATGCTTTGAAAAGGTTTATCTTGAGCAAACAGAGTCAAGGAAATAGGAATCAATGGATTTGATCCATAAACAACTTCAAACGGTGAGAATTTGATTGACTTTGACTTGGAACAATTATAAGCAAATTTGGCTTGTGGCAATATGGTATCCAATTCTTTGTTTTTCGTCTCAACAAACTCCTCAAATCCCCCCTAAAGACCTATTAACTACCTCAGTTTGACCATCTGTTTGTGGGTGAAAAGCTGTGCTAAATTTGAGTTTTGTCCCTAATCTAGCTCATAACACTCTCCAAAAATGACTCAAACTTCACATCTCTATCACTCACAATACTTCTTGTAATGCCATGCAATTCGATAACATTATGGAAATACAAGTCCATCACATGTTGAGCGTCATTAGATTTAGCAAATGGAATGAAATGTGCCATTTTAGAAAATCTGTCCTTAACAACCATAATGCTATCAAATCCCCTCCTTGTCCTAGGCAAACCTAACACAAAATCCATGCTCACATCCTCCCCAAGTTTGTTTGGTGTAGGTAAAGGTGTGTAAAGGTCGTGGGCTTAGGATGTTATCTTTGATCTACTACAAGTATTGAACCACTCACAAGCCTAGCTACTTCCCTAAACATCAGTGGCTAATAGAAGTTAGAATGTCCTTGTTCAAAGGTTTTATCCCTCCCAAGATGGCCAGCTAGCCCTCCCCCATAGCCCTCTCTCAAGATTGCCTCCCTTAAAGAACAATTTGGAACACAACAAGAACTATTTTTAAACAAGTAACCATTATGTAAAACAAAGTCCCTAAATGCACCATTATTTTCCTTAGTCCTAGTAAAAATTTCACCAAAATCTTTGTCACTCTCATACATCCCCATAATGTCATCAAAACCTACAACATGTGCATGCATTGAACTTAGCAAGACAAACTTTCTAGACAAGGAATCGGCGGCAACATTTGTGGTCCCCTTTTTATACTTTATGACAAAGTCAAAAGATTGGAGAAATTCATCCCAATTAGCATGTTTGTTTTAGAGCATCATGATTACTAAAAAGAACGAAAGGGTTGGCCAACAAATAAGGTCGGAAATGTCTAATGGCCCTAACAATTGTGTAAAACTCTTTATCATATGTTGTGTATCTTTTTCTAACATCATTGAGTTTTTCACTAAAGAATGCAATTGATCTACCCTCTTGACTCAAAACAGCCCCTATTCCTACCCCACTTGCATCACACTCAAGTTCAAATGGTGCACTAAAATTAACTAATTTTAAAACAGTACCTTTGTGATCAAAATTTTCAAAGTGTTGAATGCAATAGTGGCCTGACTTGTCCACTTCAAATCACCTTTTTTCATGCATTCGATTATAGGAGCAGTTATAGATGATACGGCAAAACCTTGAATCAATGTCTAGATCACCTCCATTTCAATAATTACTCCCAAAACTAAATTCAATCAATCTGACAAGACCCTTCACCCCCAAAATAGCAAGGAATTGGTAACAAAGAGTACAAAGATTGCAAGGATTGAATTAACGCCACAAGTTAGAACTTACTTGATAAGTTGAATCAATCCTTAAGGTAAAACAAGCAAGAATCTGAA
>JANZXR010034625.1:3038-14164 GCA_027575705.1 Erythroxylum echinodendron | reverse complement strand
GTCTGCATATGTCTAGTGATTTGATTGTATTTTCCGCAAATTGTTGTATTAATTTGTACTCAGTTATTTCAGTTGTAAGTTTTTGAAATTTGTATTAACTTTGAGAAATTTGTATTGAAATAATTGTACTGTGTATTTGGAAATGGGCCCAAGTGGCTAATAAGAGTCCTTGTGAATTTCATTTTCCTGTTGTATGTTCCGCTTTCTGTTTAAATAGACAAAGTGTTTTTGAAAAGAAAATGTGATCATACATAAGTGATAAGTTCAAGTTGTTTAAAAAAAAATTTATACCGACTTTTGTTAAGTGATGTGTTTAGTGATGTGACACGCCACCCTCGCGGGGCACGAATTTGGATATCACGGTCAATATCGGGTTCGGGTTCGGCGGGAGTGGGGTGTTACACTATGCCCGTCCAACTCTCTTGTTCTTTATTTACCTGATTTCCAAAACTAATATACACATCAAAAATCTTAAGAAACATATAATTAAGAATGAAAACATACTCTAAACCATACATATACAAACACTTAGAATATAAATAAACACTCATATTAACACAATTCTAAGCTTATACATGCAACAATCATCTCTTAAACACCTATAAACACACTAAAAACCTATTAAAACATAATATAAACTACACCTATCAACTATATAGATCTATAACACTCTCTTACTACTACTACTACTAACCAGCCTATTGAATAAATAAAGATAAATGTTAATTATATTTTTGGTAATAAAATAGAAAGTGAAACAAAATCTAAATAGTAGACAAGAGAATAAAAAACAAAGTAAGTAATCAAATAGAGAATTTAATAATAGTTATTGATTAGATAGTACTTCCCATATAATTATCTTTGATATCATCATTCATTTAATATATAATCAATTTATCATCTACACTAGCAAAATCTCCTAAGCTATGAAATTACACTCTTTTTAATTTACGACATTTCCTCTCTAGTTTATAACACATATTATTACCAAGAAAAGCCCCTTTGAATACATCAAGTTAAATTTCATGAAAGTTTTTAACCTAACACTCCAGATCATGTAAGTATATCGCTAGCTTCTATTTAAATCCTCCTATTTATTATAAGTCAACTCACAAATAGGTTCCCCAAATCATCCACTAGTAAATTGCATCAGACTTAATCTCCAACATAATTAAATTCACATTAAGGTCAACTAAAGATAACTCACATTTATATATCCCATTCATAAATCAAATCAAATCAATCTTTACAAATATTAGGGTTTTCCCTATCTAAATATAAAACTATTTATTTATAAATTATTTTCAAACGAGCGAAAGCAATAAACAAAACCAAAGCAATCATGATATAAATAATTTTAGATGAAGATCCTTATATTTTTGATAACTTGATCTATTAAGATAAGTTAAAATCTTGTTTCTATAATTAAAATGGCTTTGAAATTGACCTCCCAATGGTTGGTGTAACTCTTGATAGCTAATTCTAGCCTTTTAGAGAGAAAAAAATATTAAGATGTGTAAAGTCTCTTAAAGTCTTCCAAAAATTAAGGTTTTCATACTTTAATATTTTTTATCCTTTCAAGAAATAGTTTGGGACTTGACCATGTTTTAAATTATAGATATTTTTTTTTCTCTAAGAGAAGGATGTAGGCTTTGGCACACCTATGCCTTAAACCATGGATCTCTCCATTTCTTTTCTAGTATACACATAGTAATATAAAAGACCTTGTCTCTATTTGTGTCACTTTTTGGATTTTTTCGAAGCTATATGGTCTCTCTTTAGGTTGTGTTCAAAGTTGTGTTGTTCTTTATAATTGATCCATAATGGATAGGTTGGCATATGGGTATATGTCATAATTTTTGAAAAATTGTAGTATCCCATCTCTCAAATTATTGAAGGATTTAAAATATTACACTATTTAGCCACATGAGTGGTATCATATCAAATGAATTTGGTACATTTATGACATTTTTTATGATTGTTTTCAAATGCATAATATTAGCATACATACATGAATTGTGAGTTAGAAAAATTGCACTCAATTGACATATTTTGGGGTATGAAACTAAAATGAATGTGACATGAATGTTCATTTCCAATGCTTTGTACTTTGGTATACTAATGGCAAGAATTGATGGTTTATAATTAGTAACTTGGAATTAGTTGTTACAATTGAGAGATTGAAGAATTATTATGTACACCTAATCTAGGAAAAATTTCAAGTGACAAGACAAGTTGACATGTGGAAAATTAGGATGACTAAGCCTATGAAATTGAGTGACATTTGGTATGGAAAATTTAGTGATAATTGATATAGGTAATTAATTGACAAATGACAATAATGATTGAGTGACAAATGGTAGTACATTTAAGTGACAATTGGTAGCCTCATAGAAGGACATATGTGCCAGGTAGGGAGAGGACGTATGTCTGGCTAAACATATGACAAGTATCCCTAAAGCAAGAACACTCATCCTTGACTTAAAGCATTATGTCTCAGCTTCTTGTTTTGGTTACTGCTATAGATTCTCTTATTCTTCTCACTGTCGAAACCCTTACAGTTTTGGAAATTTTGCTTTACTTCTGTTCATAATCACTTCAAGATCCATCTAAAATCTTGCATCAAGAAAGCTGTAACTTGCTATCTTCTATCCTGTTGTCTTCTTTTAGTTGAAAACCAATCTACTTCCACCTTGAATTTGAGATGATCTTGCATGCATGGAGAGCTAAGTTAACTTGATGAATTGAGGTGGAAATTAAGCCAAACGAGTAAGTAAAGTATTAATCTTTGTGGCATGTTATAATAGAAAGTTTATAATGATTATTGCTTGATTCATAGGTTAAGGGTTTTATAAGTTTAGGTTGTTAATTGATTTCATAACTTAAGTAATGGATTATCTTGATATCAATGTATTGAAATATAGAAATTATGAGTTGTTAAAGGAATTAAGATGTTCTTATGAATGCAAATATGATTCAAAGGATATAAGTAATGTGTATTAGATATAAATGAATGAACATTGGAGAACATTAAGTAATTGTGAGTGAGAATTGGATAATTATATCATCGTATGTGATTAATGAATAAATCAAGCTTACTTAAGGTATAAACCTAACTACAAAATGGTAGTATACAAGCTATAAAATTTGAATGATTTGAAAGCGTATAATTATAGTCAAGATCTTTCTATATCAATGATATATATATAATAATCATATGATTGACAACTTAACGATATGTGAAATATGTGTGTATTGTATGAAGATAGACACACAAGTTGATTGTCAACATTCAAACATTGACAAATCATCAAGGTAATAGCTTATCTAAAGCATACTGTGAGTTAACCTAAATGTGTAAACTCAAGTATATGTGCTTCTGTATAATATGTATGTTGAATATGAAATGTTAGAACAATTGAATGTGAAATGTCGAAATAAATATGAAATGTGAGAATAATTGAATGTGAAATGTCAGAAGGAATATAAAATGTGTGAGCAATTGAATGTGAATAAACAGACTTCTATGTGATGAATTTCATACATGTGTTAGAAGAAAAGAGTAATGAAAGGTAACCAAACATGGCATATGGAATGATGCATCATATTGAAATGCATGATTAGATAAAGGAGTTATGATCAGAGTGACCAACGTGAAAAGGATCTTTAAGCTGAGGAATGTACACAAAGAGCCATAGGCTCAGTTATTAATAAGTTCGGTATCCACCATAAGTACGGGAAAGTAAATGAAATGAACTTGTGTCCACAATAGATTTGGAACAATAAATAGGCATTCGGTCACAACAAAGTAAAATGAATGGAGTCATATGTGTAATTGCATATACATCCTTATATATATCATATGATTGAATTGAAATGAATTATTGAATTGTTTGAAATATAGTTGAAAAGTAAATAAGGATATGCTATGATATGAAATGTTAGCTTACTTGATATACTTATGAAAGTATGATAAACTTGATGTACTTGATAAGGTATAATGAAATGTGATGTGATATTCAATACTGGATGATATGTAATACTTGTTGAATTGGGATATATTTGTCTCTGTGTATCTGACTTAAGTGAATACATTAATAGTGGTTCACTTACTGAGTTCACAAACTTATCAAAATTGCAATGTTGATTTTTAGGTTCAGAGGAGATTTAGTTAGACTAATTTGGAGTATAATTACTGCATATGGATATGAATTAGTGGTCAGGATTAGTTGTACCTACAGATGTCTCTAGTCATTATGCATCAAGAATAGCATTGCTCACCTATTGTCAAATGTATATGTTAACTATGAAGTGTAATGACAATTGTGTTTTAACATGATTGAATGAAATGATTCAAAAAGAATGTTTGAAATTCTTTTGATATGTGATGCCATAAAATGTGGTAATGCAATCGTCTTAACGTGGCATCCACGTAGAGTATGTTCTCGAATAATCATCGATATGCTTAGGCATATGCTCTATGAGAGTGGTATGTTACAAAAATACTTAAGACAATATGTGCATATTAATAGTACAATTGGAGGTATATATATATTCTTTTATTTAACATTAATTAATTTTTAATTAAATTATTTTTGTATGTTTATTGACTCCGAAGTTGTTTAACATTAGGTTTAGGCTGGTATTAAGCAATCTTATGCATGTTTTAAGTCTAAGAGCCATATAGGTAATATCGTAAGAAGATTGTGTAAATTAATTTAAGAATGCAAAATTTAAATTCCTTTAAGATGTTCTCATACTTTATCCTTACATTATATATACCTATCAATTAGTTAAGAGATTTTCATCTATTTTTCTTACTTGAGATATGGTTCCTAAACTTCTTCTAGGTAATTACATTTTGAAATCGATGTTCTATATTAAGCAGTATTACATTTAAGCATATTTGATTAGTGAAAGAAAGGAAATACGTGTTATTTTGGAATTGAATTTAATGTTATAATTTTTCACAATAAAGGTAAACCTAGATAAAATCTTTATTGATAATTGATTTTTATTCATATTAATGAAAAGTATGTGAGAGATATTGTCAAGGATTTCGAGTTCGAATGAGAAGCATTTGTCTAAGTATTGAAAAAAACTGGATAACATAACAACTCGGGAGATTCTACATAGCGATTCGGGAGCTTCATACAGACCTGGTTATCTTGAATCCGATATGCTTCTAGTTTACCTTCCTCCTGGTACACCCTCTTTTCCTCCTCTTCTATTGCATCTTACTTAGAAAACTAGATCTATTCTTGTTAGAAGCATTCTAGTCCTACCATAACACATTACTCTCCTGCCATCTTTCTTTTCCATTATGTACCATTACTTTTATCTTTTCATACCTACTAAAGTTGTTTATTTCACTTGTTAGCTTTGGCCCTAACAATGCAGTCTTTGATTGATAATGGTATAGATGAATTCCCAACATTACCTACCTACATCCTTCCTAAATCCCCACAAAACCAAGCCCTCCACCACACCACTTATAGCCTTCAACCCCTAGAAAAGTTGTAAGTAAATAGTTTGGGATCACCAAGCCTCGTATCTCATCTTTAGACCTCCCATAGGGATAGATGGTAAGCTAATTGTTTGTCCTGAGATTATAATACTAGAAGAGGGTGCATGCAGTTAGGAAGCTACACTTGTAGGCTTCTTCTTTCATCAACACCCCCTTTCTCAGTCATCCACAAATGGGCAAACCGCTTATGGAAAAACAAAGGACTAGTAGATATTCTTCTAATAGAGGATAATCTCATCCTGTTCACCTTTAACACACCCTCTCAAGCTCACACAACTGTAGAGGAAGGCCTTTGGCATTTTTCTATGACTTTAATACAAGGTTTTAGAGAATTGAGTTATAGACTTCCCGTCGAAGACTCAAAGCATCAGTTAGGGGTCCATGGTTAGTTAGTGGGGATTTTAACGTAACTCTTTTCATAACAGAGGCAGAAGGGAATTGCAACCTAGTCAATCACACTTCAGATATGTTTGATTGCATGCAAGATGTGGAATTAACGAATTTAAAATTTGAAATTCATAAATTCACTTGATTCAACAAGCACTCTAACTGGTTTGTTCGAAAAAAGTTAGACAAAGAAATCGTGAATATGTACTAGTTAACTACCATTTTAGAGGGTTCAACCAACTTCTTATATCCAATGATTTCTGATCATACCCTTGTAAAGGCATATGATTTGTTCAAAATGATTAGAATTGATCACCCTTTTAGATTCAACAATTTTCTAGTTAATATGGAGGTTTTTAAGAAATAATTACTAAGAGACTAGAGCATGAGATCTATGGTACAAAGCAGTTTATTTGTTTACAAAAGCTCAAGGCTATTAAACACGAATTGAAGCTGTTAAATTTAAGGAGAGGTCAGAAATCCACCAAGATGATTGAGGAAGTAAGAAGCAAGCTATCAATAATCCAAAAATCCTTGGCAACTAGCACAAATGATTGCAATCTAGTTATAACCAAAAAGGAAGCTCTTAAGTCCTACTTGCAAATAGTGGATAATCAATGTTTTTTATTGAAGCAGAGGTCCAGAATTAATTGAGGGCGAGAATTAATTGGATTAAAGATGGGGACAGATGTACTAAAATTTTCTTCAATTCAGTGATAGCTAAAAGAAATATCAACAAAATAACATCTGTAAAATCTGAAGCTGAGGAAACTTTATTTGGATAGGTTGAAACTACTAAGGAAGCTAGGATTTATTATCAAATTCTATTAGGCACAGAAGGTTGTTCTATTAGTAATAAAGTGAATCTTAGGCAATATGTTACAGCCAAGATTCCTGAACAGGAAGCCTCTTTGCTAATTAACCCTGTCATGGATCAAGAAATAGAGAAGGTGGTTTTTAGCATCAATGGATCTAAAGCTCTGAGTCCTGATGGATTGATTGGCTTTTAAAAAAAAAACTTGGGGAAACATTGGGAGTATCATAAAAGAAGTTGTAAAGGAGTTTTTCCAAAATGGACTCTTGCTTAAGTGGTCCGTAAGAGCTCTAACCCGATCACTTGGGATGATTTTAGACCTATATCATACACTAATTTCCTTTATAAGATCATCTTTAAGATATTGGAAAATAGGCTGAAAAATGTTCTTCACTTACTTATTAGTGAGAATTAAGGAGCTTTTATCAGAAGTAGACATATTGGGAGTAATATTCTTTTATTGCAGGAGCTTTTGAAAGGTTACACTCAAAATTAAAGCCCTTAAAACTATACTATTAAAATGGACCTACAAAAGCTTTTGATAGTGTTAACTTGAGTTTCTTGCTACAGACTATGGAGGTTATGGATTTTCCCTATAAGTTTATCAAATGGAATCAAGAATGCATTACAACTGCCTCATATGGGATACTAATTAATGGAAGCCCTAGAGAGACTTTTAAAGGCAAAAAAGGTCTTGGGCATGGGGACCCTCTTTCCCCTTATATATTCCATATTTGCTTGGTGGTCCTCACCCTTATGCTGAAACCCAACACTTCATCTAACTCTAACTTCAGATACCATTCTAAATGTAAGAAGCTTTCCCTAACTAGTTTATGTTTTACAGATGATCTTATACTTCTATGTAAGGCTAATGCTCGTTTGGTTTCTCTATTGATGAGTACTTTCCATAGTTTTAAGGAGCTGTCTAGATTGAGTATTAATTTTCATAAAAACTACTTCTTACGCTCTAAAAGTGCTGCTCACGTAATGTAACATCCTGTTCCCATATTAAAGATTAGAACCCTAAATTTCAGTAAGTGAGAAATAGCAATGGGAGAGTAGAAGAATGCATTTTATGTTCTTACATAATATAGCATTCATACACATGAATTTGATTATTACACACATTACAATAATTTGTTCACGCACTCATTTGACATTTATGGGTATAAATGATTGTTTTAATGTGATTACAATGTGAATTATGGATTATGTGTCTTGAAAATTGAGTTGGTGTGTATAATTAGTAATTTATAATTTTTGGTGAAATTTGACAATTTTTTGAAATTTTAGGTATTTGTGGACTAGGAAAAATGCTAAATGGTACTATAATTGATGAATAGTAGCAGAAATAAGTGTTAGATGATAGTAGAAATTTTGATGAATGAGACTAGAATTTAATGGCATATGTCATTAAAAATTAGGAGGCAATTGGATTAGAATTGGGAGACAAATGGACTAGCTTTTTAAAAGACCAAAAGAGGAACATGAGAAAGTGACATGTGGCAAGTGACACGTGTCACTTGCCATACCATTTGTTTAACCCATGGCTTTTATTAAATGAAAGACCCACTCTCATTTTGGTCTTTCACTTGCTATTTACTCCTTTTTTCGTAAGTCTCTCTCTCATATTCATCTTCTTCATTTCTTCTTCTCCTCCATTTACAATTGTTGCTCTCCACATTCATAACCTTGATTTTTATTGACAATAAAAGCACCCACTTTAAGATCTTTGTTGTCCTCTTTATCTTGCTACAAAATGACCCAAATCACTCCTTGAATGATGATAATCATATAATGCTTGAAGGCTAGGGTTATTGGATGATTTGAAGAAGCTTCGGAGCTAAACATGTAAGTTAAACTTTTTTCTTTATGGCTTGCTTAAATGAAGCATATATGATGATAGTATAGTGTTAAATTATCATAAAATTAGGATGCATACATGCTAAAACTACTAGTTTATGCACTAAAACCAATCATTTTGGTTTGTAGTTTAGTGACAATTATTAATAAAGGCATTATTTATCTTTATGTATTAATATTTTATGTTTTAATACTAGACATAAAATCCTTATAATTACTGTGTAATTGAAATTATGATAAGATCATAATTATGAGATTCAATTTACACTTATGTATTATTCCTAAATATTCCTAGTTGTTGTTTCATTAAGATAGGATATTGTTGAAATGATAAAACTAGCACACATTATGTTTTTTCTTGTGAAGAAAGTAATTGATCTCATAAATTAAAGTATAGAGATATTTAAACTAATGTGTGGGTGATTATTAGAGAATAACTCACTGAACTGACCTGATTATGAGAATTCTGGATAGAGTATTATTTACGTGCCTATGGAATATCTCATAATGATGGTTGTATAATTGATCCTCATACTTGAGATTACCAAGATATCTAGTGTGGGAATTACTGTGATTTGATGCTACTTATGAATCGTCCTAGGATAATTCAGTCAGTAGTAATTGGATATAGTATGAACCACATGTAAATAGTTGAGTGAGTCAATATAGGATTCGTCACTCTAAAGTAATTAGAGAGAATATTCTACTGTTCTTGATTAGTAATGATTTATAGAATTCTCTGGCTAAAGTGACTTGACAATTGAAAAGGTGTTTTCAAATTTCAATTATAAATCAATTACTAATTAGCAAGAACAAATATGATTGGATGATAAGAGTAGATATTGTATACATACTCTGTGCAATTAGAATGATAAATGACTAAAGGATTAAGTTATCCTTCATAGCTATGCATGAACAGGTTAAGTCAATCACTTTGACATTTTTAATATTTTAGTAATCATGACATGTCGCTAAACGTCAATTATGATTTATAATTATGAACTGTTTAATTAGAGAATTAATGATAAATTAAAAGAATTTTTAATTTATCTAATTTTAATTATGAATTAGAATTATAATTTATAATTAATGCCATTTATTAGGAACTTAATGGGTCGCACATCAAAGATCAATTTGTGAAAGAAAATTAATTTAATTAAGTTGAACTTAATTATAAAGTTTTAGAAACTTTGGGGATCAAATATGAGATATTTGATATTATGAAAATTAAATTAATTATAATTATAATTTTATTTTAATTATAATTAAAGAGATTTAATTTTAATAAAAGACTTATGATTTTTCTATTTAAATTGGAAGAGCTTTTAGAAGCTAGCATTTTTTGTCTTCTGCCTTTCAAAGTAGTTTGAGAATTGCTCTTTGTATACCATCAGAGGCTAGACACTTGAACAACTCTTGATTGATTAATCAGAAAAAGTCTCAAAGATTTTTCAATAAGAAAGCGAACAAGGTACGATTTCTTAACTGTTTTATGTTTTATTGAAGTTTATTCAATTATCTGGGTGCACTCAGAATTCGTAAAAAATTTTATTTTTCGCTGTGCCCCTGATTCGATCACAGTTGGATTCCAACAGTGATATTAGAGCCTCCTTTAATTGTTTTGCTTGGATTCGTTGCTTGATTATTGTTGATTTTGATAAAAAGTTAATATATTATGATTCGATTTTTGTTTTTATCCGAAGACAAGTTCACAACTGCAATTGGAAATTGTTTCTTGTTTACGTATTGATTCTGAAAATAGTTTCTAGGATTTTCTAGATTTCTCATGGTCTATTTTCACAAATGTTATTGAAAATATTTGTGTATTGATTTTGAAAATTGTTTCTAGGGTTATCCTATGCGTTGTGGTTTCTGAAACGTTGTTTTTTGAATCCCTAGGTTTTATGCGTTTTATTTCTGGAGTCTAAAACTAGATTTATTTGTGTTTGGATGGTTTTATGCTTCAATTCTGGAATTGTTTCTGTCGAACCCTAAAAACAAAGCAAACTATGCGATTTGAAACCTAGCTCTTTTACCTCTGTATGTTGCTCGAACATGATTTGTGTATTTCTACCCAGATTGATTTACGTTTGCCTTTGTATTTGCATTTATTTCTTTTCTGTTACCCTTGCATTTACTTTTTGCCTTATTGTTCTTGCGATTTTGGTTCTGGATTGTAAGCTGCTGGTAGCGTGGGAGAAGTTGCTGGCGACATCATCCCATCAGAGGAGATGTGATGGATGGCGTCACCTACAGAAAAGTTGATGGGCATTAATCTCCCATCGAATGTGGTGCCATCCATAGAGAAACAACATCGAATGTGACCCCAACCTAAGAGAAGGCGGTGACGGTGAGCAGTCCAAGGAAGCCACAGGGGAGACGCTGTGTAGTGTGGATGTTTGAAAAAACCATTGCTACCGATAGTTGTAAACTTAGAAGTCAGAGGGACGTGGTTTGATGGGTTACGACATGGGTGTCGGTTGAGGCAGGAGTTGGGGGGGGGGGGAGAAGTTACAGAGGGGATGGATGGTTCTG
>JANZXR010034604.1:0-14166 GCA_027575705.1 Erythroxylum echinodendron | reverse complement strand
GACCAGATCCAAACTCTTTTGTTTTATTAATAATAAATATTTTCATTACAAAACTATAACTGAAGAAGATAAAGTTACATATAAATACACTTGCTTTCTAGGCACTATATTTACATAACTCTAACAGGTAGGAATTATTAACCACCTAGAATCACAAAGAGAAGAGAAGCAACTATCTCAACCTAAGTTATATCCAAGTAACATTAGTACAAAAACCTTACAGAGTGGAAAGGAGCTTGAGATTTTTGAGATGAATACTCAACGGATTGCTTGTGAGGAAAAAGTTAAGAAGAAGCTCAAAGAAGAAAAAGATATAACATTTAGCTCGAAGATGAGTACTGTGTCCATAATTTTTATTGAGACTAACCCTTCACCTTTGCCTAGCAAGTTAGAGAAATTAAACATGGGAGAAAAGGGTGAAGAGATATTCGAGATATCCCAAGAGTCCAAGGACTCAGTAGAGATCAAGAGTTTTAATATAGGGAAGGCTATGAATATGAATGATCATGAACTTAGGCCCTATCTTGAAGGACCTAGAGTTGAGAAAACATAAGTTATGACACCTAAAGATTATAACTTTTGTCCCATAATTAGGAAAAAAAGGAGTCAAGCTAGCGACAATAAACAAAGACACTTCTTAGGATGCAACCCAAGGGAAGTTTATTTCTTTTTCTTTACATTTTTGCATTTGTTAGGATTATAATGTGCTTTCAAGTTATTTGTTTCTTATATGGATGTGTGTTTTTAAGTTTGTTTTTTACATGTTTTTAAGTTTTCCAACAAAAAGAGAGAGAATTAACACAATAAACAAATATTTTCTCTTTTTTTATTACTTCTAGGACTATATCGTCATAATTAGAGAGTGAATTGACTAAAAAAATTCATAGCAACTTGAGCATATATTTTTACTCTTATGATTATTCAATATATGTTATCTTTAGAAGAGTTGTGACTAGTGGTAAACATCTATCAGTGAGATTTTAGGCCTTTATAGATAGACACATCCATATCAATCATTGTCTTTTGTTTAAGTGTGACCTTCATGACATGTACATCCTGTCTTTGCTTTGATTTTTTATTTAAGACCATATTTTTATCACATGCTTTAACATGGAAATGATATAGGCATTCTTTCTTTTTAAAAACTACATTAGCCAAATCGTACCCTTTAATATGGATTTTCCCTTAGTTAAGCCCGCTTGAGCTTTAGTTGCCTTTTCTTTTTGTGTTAATCATATTAAATGCTTTTAATCTAACTACATTTCCTATGCATGCCTTAAAGCTAGTGGAGCATTTAATGATTATTGATGATTATAGATGCATAAAAGTATAAGTGTGGGGTTATGTATATATGTTAGTTAGATATAATTTTTGAAATATAATTTTTTTCTTATCAATGAATTTTAATGTTAATATAACTTCTTTCAATTTTTAAAAATAAAGAAAAAGAGAAAAAAAAAAGGAGAAAAGCAAAATTTTTTTAATGAAATTATCAAGGAGGAAATGCATTTGTTTTACAAAGTTACTTATGATTAGTTTTTCCACCTGAAGTTGTATGGAATGAGTGACTTTAGTATGATGCATATGAGGTAGATGGTGCTTTGAAGGATCACTCGTTATAGTGTCAATGTATTGTTATCATTGATTTTTACAAGTAATCCCTTCTAATTGGTTATGCTTCATGTAGTTTATGTTGTAAACGCTGGAATATGAGCTGCGAAGCATAGTTCTTGCATTCGTCACAGATGATGGTACCCAGTTTTGAGTGAATGTTCGTTTTTGTGTTTTATTTTATATTATGTGTTTTTTCTTGCATCACTAGCTTTGATGGATTTTGTACCACATTAACCGAATACATCTCACCTTAACTTTTACCCACATGACATCTTTAAAAAGTCTTATTGATTCAAGATTATTCATATTAATCTTAGTGGTGGAGATATGAAATGATATGCAAAGTTATGGAATGTCATGATCATGAATGGTGTATGAATGTACCCATGAATCTATTATATTTAAAAATATTTTGTCCAAGTCTACCACTAGATTGCTCAGTTTCTAAAGGTGATTTTTGTAAATTTATTATGAGTAGAGGCATTGAATGTTGATTTCCTGATATGATTTTAAAAAATATTTCTCTTTACTTATGGCTATCTATTCTTAGGAAATATGAAAATTGTGAAAGTGTTTAGTTTGTGAGTTTGATTTCATTGTTTTGCCCGATGACCATCGAAAGCTAAATGTGTGGGAATTTGATGTGTGATTAATTGTCTATACATTCATTTCTTAGCATTTAGTGATTATTGTTATAAAAGGCTTAAGATACTCATTTGCGTTCATATTTGGTCTTAGGTATAAGTTTGAAGCACAAGAACTAAAATGGGGTAAAAGCATATTCCTTAAGCTAACATTTTGATTTTCAAACTCAATTACTCCTATGTAAAAAGAAAGAGATTAATTAAGGTGAGGATTGGACAAGAAATTACAAAAAGAATAACTATTCAGTAAAATCTGGGAGACACATAGTCGTGTATCCAACTATGTATCTTCACAAGTTTCAAATTTAATTGATCTATATAGATTGATAGATGGCCATGTATCAAACCGTGTATATGCCCATTAACTTAAATTTTCATATAAATAGAACATTTGGATGAAAAAAATAGCTAGGGATCGGTTTGGAAGGAAATGAGGGGCAAAGCATGCACTATTTGGAGACCCATAGAGGGCTAGGCTTCCTTATTGTGATTCCGAGGTGAAATCAAAACCAAAGACACATTTTGGGCATCTCTCTATTTTGCATTATGTTCTTTCTCTCTTAGGGATTGTTTATGTTATCCTTTGTTTATTGAATTGGGTGTTGTGCAAGAATGATCTTAATGCTCTATTAGATTGTCTTTATGTAATTCCATTGTTAGAATCTTAAATACAATACATAATAGTTGTGTTTGGATTCATTTATGCAACTAATGGTGTTGAATTAATAGGGATAACATAATCTAAGTCAAATGACCCGAGCTTATCTGGTTATTGCCTAAATTAGTTTGTTTTCCTAGTTTATAATGTGGCTTTCTAGTGCTTATTATAGGTTGCTCGATAGCTAGGCTCAGTTAAAGAGCTTTTTTTAGTTGAACATGTCCTAAAGGAAAACTGGGGTTAATAGAGATTATTGTTAACCTACGATTAATAGTTTCTAATGAGAGCTATGAGAATAATAAGACAGTAGAGTATGCTTATTTATACGGAGGCCAAGATTGAACCGAGCACTGAATTTCAAAACCTGTTCATCAATTTTATCATTTTTCACTTCTTGCTTTAATTTAGTATCATTATTATAATTTCACTTTATCTTCTAATTTGAAATCAAGCCAAACCCCTTCCCCCTCCATAACTTAAACACCAATTCTTTTCATTCTTAAAGCTTTACACACACACTCTGTGGGATTGGCTTAGACTTATATCTAGTTCTAATTTTAAGTTTTTATATATTGTGTAGTGTTATGACACACTTCTATAGCTTTAAGCTAAACCTATACTCATTAGGTGGGTTTTATTATTGAAATAGTATGATATGGAAATTAGGGATAACAAAAGTAGTGAGAATTTAGTAGCTGATCTCCTTTCTAGTTTACACCCTAACGATGATAATGGACACATTGTATCTTATTACATTGCTTTTAAATTATTTCTTGATGAATTTTTATTTTTGGTTTCATAAGTCCTATGGTATGTTGATATTGCTAACTATCTTACTTAATGTATCTTGAGAAATGACATGAAGTTTCAAGAAAATAAAAGATTTCTACATTTTTGCAAGTACTATTTTGAGAATAAGCCTTATTTGTCTAGGATTTGCAAGGATGAAATCATTCATAGATGTAGGCCAGAGGAGGAGCAATTGTAAGTGCTACAATTTTTCCACAACATATATTATGGAGGACATTTTAGAGGCTAGAAAACCATTAAAAAGGTTCTTCAAAGTGGTTTGTATTGGCCTTCCCTTTTTAGAAATGCTTACAATTATTGTATGAGATGTGATAGATGTCAATAGGTGGTCAATATAAGCAAAATAAATTAAATTCCTCTTACTAACTTTGTTATGGTAGAGATTTTTTATGTTTGGGGTAGTCATTTCATGTTGCCTTTGCCAAAATCTTTCAGCTTTGAATATATACTGCTAGTTGTTGATTATATGTCCAAATGGGTGGAAGCCATCCCTACTAGGAAAATAATGCTAACATTATTTTGAAGTTACTGAAGGAATATATTCTTAGTTGATATTGGACACCCTAAGCCCATTATAAGTGATGGAGGAAGCCAATTTTGGAATAAATGGTTCAAGCAATGGATGAAAAAAGTTAAGAATTTGACACAAGGTGGCAACCCCATATCATCCTCAAACCTTTGGACAAATTAAAATCTGTAATAAACAAATCAAAGGAATTTTAGAAAAGACAATGGGCATGTTAAGGAAAGATTGGGCAGTTCTTTTTCATGAGGCATTTTGGGCCTGCTAAATAACTGTCAAAACTCCTATTAAGATAAGCTCATATTGGTTAGTTTTTGAGAAGGAATGCCACTTCCCAGTGGAGTTAGAGAATAAAGCTTATTGGGTTATTAAGACTCTAAATATAGGTCTAGATGAAGCAAAGGACCAAAGAATGTTGCAAATTTTAGAGCTTAATGAGCTCCAAAATGAAGCTTATGAAAGTTCAAAGATTTACAAAGATAAAAATAAGGCTATGCATGAAATAATGATATATAGAACAACCTTAGAACTTGGAATGAAAGTAAGTCTTCGTTACAAATCATCCAAGTCTTTTTGTATGGGGTAGTGGAGCTCTTAAACTTGAAGAAAAATGAAACATTCAAGGTTAATGCCCAAAGAGTGAAACCTTACTTGGAGGAATTTTGAGAAGCCAGATTCATTGAAAGTGTCCTCATTTCTGATGCTTGATCCGACCAAGTCCAGCTAATATGACGCTAAAGAATCACTTAGTGAGAGGCAACCCATTAGTTTGCAATTCTTTCGATTATTTTTTGGTAATTTTAATTTTAGTTTCATTTTTTAGTTTCATACAATTTTGAGTAAATTTGATTTTAGAATAGGTGCTTTAATTTATTAATTGTTTTTTATGAGATGCAAACATAGTTAAAGGAAAAGGGAGTTTTATTATATTTGGTAGAGGTAAACACAGGGAATTATCTTGGCCATGCCTTAACACAGATTAGTTGTGCCCTTACCCACCTTGATTGTGCTTCATTAATTCCTTTAACCAAACACAAGATCAAAGCCCGTAAACTTTGTTCTGCCCTACTCTATTAATGTCTTGTACCTCACAAAAACCATAAGTCGACTTTGCCCTACCTTTATGTGTTTGTTGCAAGATAGTTGGAATTAAGGCTTTGTATCGAACTATGCAACTATGGAAATCAAGTTCTGCCTAAGTCTTGTTATTTCCTTTTCTATCTATACATGATCATATTATTTGGGTTTTGATTTCAACTTGTTTTGTTTAATGTTTACAGGGTCTTGTTTTCATGTTTTGTTTTCTTATTTTTCAAACTATTCAATGTGTAGATTGTTTAATGCTTTAGTGTTTCTAATTAGATTCTTAATAGATGGCCTTAGAAATTTTTAAAGAAAAAGCTTGAGAATTGAATGGAATAAGTAATAATTGCCAATTTGGATGGTTATTCTTTTGCATCACTTCAAATAATTGGTGAGGACTTGAGCCTTTAAGATTGAATTTCAAATGGTTATTTTTTTGAGTGAACATTTTTTATTGTTATATTGCTAGAGCTTGCTTAGGTATGCATGTCAAGATCACATGAAAATGGGATTGAGCATCAAAATGATTAAGTGAACTAGGTTTAACCACTTAACTTAAAAGGACAACCTTTTATACATCTTTAGTGAGCTAATTTTGTGCCTTTGATCCCATATTTTTCCTTTTACACAAAATAATGAGCCATAAACCATTTTATCACTTTCTCTCAATTTGTTTTACCTTCCATTAGGAACAAGAGAATTTGAGGACTTTAGTGATTGAGTCATTTTGTAAATTAAATTGTGGAGTTAATTTTGTTATCCATGTTGTTTAGGGTTAAAATTTCCTTTTAATAGAGTACCTTTGGTACAATTATGAGTCCTTTCTTGTTAAAAAAATCATCACAGAAACGAAAGTTTTTATTCCAGACGACTAGCTGACAATGAGCTTAGCCATGAATTTTACATTAATGTTTCAAAAAATGAATAAATAAAAATAGGAAAGAAAATAATATAAGAGAGACTTGATCCTTAAATTATAGGCCGCTATAGTAAAAGGTTGGAGATGTTCGAAAAAGTTTGTGTTAGGGATTTGTGAAGTAGTAGTTATACTTAATCACCTAATTCTTAGATTTGTTGTACTTAATGAGTAACTCACTTTTCCAAATGACATACCTTTACCATAACCCTATTGCAATTGAATGAAAAGACCTTCTGATTGGCACTTGATTGTGGTTAAATGATGGAGATTTGATTAATAAGCAAGCTTATGGAGATACATTTTCATTGAATGTAAAGAGTGTAAACACTTCCATATTCAAACTTTTGAGAGATGTTGTAAGGAAATGACATTTTTGGGATGCATGGAAGGGCTACTAGGTTACGTTAGTATAAGTTTTGTTTGATTTGAGAATAATTGTGGAAATTACTGAAAGGTTTCTCTTAATTTTATCTAATAAGTTTTGAACTTGATAAAATTCTTTCTTGTTTGTTTTGTTTTCCTTTAACTTTACTTGGACACAAGCAAAGCATTAAGTGTGGGGTAGTTATTATAATGCATTTTGTGTTAGGTTTTAGATAATTTTGTTCAATTTTTAGTCTTTTCTAATTCTTATGTTTAAGATTGTTCTTATGTTTTTTTATTTAGGTTGCGCTTTAAGGATTTGTAGGATAATAATTTATAAAGATCATATTTGCACTTTTTATATAGACATCTGATCTTTGGGCCACCTATATACGCAAGTTGAGAACATGCATAATGAATAAAAGCTTCAATTCCCTACAAACTCAGGATAAATGAAATCATCAGGTAATAATTATCTATACATCCAAAATCTATCAACATTACTCATTTCTGCAAAACTGTTAATTTTAAATAGTGATTCCATGGTTAGTATCCTTCATGTTTCCCAAAGTTTACAGAACATCTAAACTTTTCACAACATCCCCTAAGTATTAAACAATTGAATTAATGACCTACAATTGATTTCAAAACTATGGTACATGGCATTGTTTGCACCTGTGAATCAAGAAAACAAATTCTCGCTGTGACTGCTAAGCTCGTGGAATTTTTCACCGATAAGCCTCACAAGAGCTGCATCACGAGTTTCCAGCCTATATACCATCCTAGGGGTTTATTATGCCTCAAATCATCGATAACATCGCAAAATCATTCCACATATAATAAATGCTTATGTAATCACACAACTACCCATCAATGATTCAAACATAACCCAAATATAAATAGTAAACTATTAAATAAGAATATAAAAACTAATCAATCACTATGCCATTGGACCTAGCACACATATATCCCATGACATATTAGATGAAACTAATGCAATTGATGAAATAATACCAAGTAATTTCCTTGGTTTTCTTAATGGAGCAAGCTTTGCTTCAGTTGCCAATGCGATGGAAGACCCAAATATAAATCCCAGAGCTTCTATTCCTGAAAAAGGAATTTAAATCATATAATATGAAACGAACTAACATCTTGAAGTTGAATCAATGAGCATATCTATACGATGTATTTGAAACATGTTCAAGTGCTTAAAGAGATGCAAATTTAATATGAATAGTACTATATTAACTTGAACAAATGTATTTTAGTATTGCATATTTTAAACAAACTTTGATCAATGGACATGTTAAAATGCTTAAAGAAATGGTTTACGTAATAAATATTTTAGATAAAATTCGGTAATAATAAACTTTTCAAGGCTACAATAAGGAAAACATTGCTTTTAAAAACGCTTTCAAAAACAACACATTTGAATATTACCTGGATTTAATCAAAGTAGGAGTTAATATTGTCTGATGGCATTTTTTGGCAAGTATGTTATCTAAGATAATTTTAAAAGACATGATGATCATATACCAACTTCTATTGTTTGTTTTATGTATCTTTAAGAAAGCTCTATTTGTAGGTTTTAAATACCACACTTTAGTATATATGATACCACAACTCCAAACATTCAATACTATTGGGTTTGCCATAGATGAATGCGTATGCAATACAAGTTTTAAAATCAAGATTCCAACACCATGGTAACCCGAAAACTACAGAATCTAATATGCATGCATGGATATGTAAAGAACATGAATTATAAAAAAAATTTACCTTATGTTTCTCCCCCTTTCTTTATTCTTCTCCTTATTTGGGTTATTGCAAACACCAAATCCTTCTTTGATCATCCAAGAACACGTAAAGAATATGAAGAATCAATGTATAAGGATGATTTGAGCACCAAACTACATGAGTTCTAGTAGATGCTCAATATGGAAAGATAGGTCAAGAATCTTATTACAAACATTTTGATTCTTACAACTCTTGCATAAATTGCAAGAACAAGACTCTTGATTTGCCTCTCTCACTCTAGAGCTCTTTTAGAGCACCTATCCTCTCACTTAAGTGTGTAAGAAGTGTTAGAACCTTGTGTACATAAATGAAGAACTCACTTATGTACCATTTCATGCCCTCTGTCATGATCTTGGCCTATGAGTCACGATTATGGCCTGCTTAAATTTAGCCATAAACATTATGTTTTTTATATGATCTTTTATGCGTGTGACCCTTAGGTTCTTAGCTATTTTAGGCACTTGAATTAACTCTTAATTCAATCAAATCATAAAGGGTTTCATGATGTCAATTTGCTGGAATATAAGTGGATTAACACACAAACTCTTCAATAGTTAATTATAAACTTATGAACCTTTCTATAGATAATTACTGCACAATTCATCCTTTCACCATAACATACCCCAATTAGTTCGGATTACGAGCTATGTGTCAACTCCCACTAGGTTGACTACGTCACATCTAGTCCAAGTGATGTTAGTTCTTATCCTAGGATCTTATTACTCTTATGTGTCATTGAAGACTCTCTTCAAGACACATAACTGCTTTGGCTAGAGATTTCTGAGTAATGACCCTGACAAGAGGCCGAAGGTATCATCTCCTTCTATCAGGAGTAGTTAATCCTTTATTGGCTACCCAATTACCTTCAAATACCAATAGTTATACCCAATCACCACCCTAAGAATGACCTCGTCTTGAGGTAACAAGGAATGATGTCAAACACATAAGATTAGTATCCATGATATCCTTGAATACCTCAACTCTAAGGATATTTTCACCATTGCAATCATGAGATTAATCATTGACATTCGATAGATCATCTATATGATAATATTATAGTAGGTAATCCAATATACTTACTACCTTTAGTAAGCATCCACATATTAACTTTAAACATCTCATGCTTACATTTTGTGACATCCACTGCTTGATCAAATTAATGAGTGTAATATGTGCTAGCATATTTGGATTAATAATGTCCTACCTTATTAATCCTATGACTATGGATTATTTAGATAATAATATAATTGCACATGATAGGAATCTTATTATCATGATCTCATCATAATTTCCTTCATACTATGTTTTGTATCATGGGCTTCATTAATTGGATTTAAGATCAATATCAATTCATGTATTAACAAATATCAAATTAATGAAAATACCTTTTCCTTTATTAATTAAAATAAAGTTTGTACAAAAGTGATAAAGGTGATTGCCTTTGGAGCACTACTATGACAATCTCCCACTTGCACTAAAGTCAATCGCCTTTATATCTAATACCATAGGTGAGTACACAGGAATCAAATTTTATTTGAGGAAGTGGCTTACTCAAAGGATCAGCGATGTTCTAATTTATGGACACTCTCTCAATCTTCACATCACCGTTATTAATTATTCCCCAAATTAGGTGATATCTCCTAAGTATATGATTAGACCTCTGATAAGACCTTGGCTCCTTGGCTTGAGCAATAGCCCCATTGTTGTCATAGTACAACAATATTGGGTCTACTATGTTAGGAACTACTCCAAGTTCCATGATGAACTTCTTGATCCAAACAGCTTCTTTTTCCACTTTTGTAGCTATAATGTACTCTGACTCGATCGTCCAATCAGCAATCATCTGTTATTTGAAAATTTTCCAACTGACTGCTCCACCATTCAGTGTGAAAACATAACTTGACTAGGAATTGGAGTCATCCTGGTTAGATTGAAAATTGGCATCTATATGCCCACTTACTACGAGATCTCCATTTCCATATATCAAGAATACATCTTTAGTCCTTCTCAAGTATTTTAGGATATTGTTCAGAGCCACCCAGTGGCCCTCACCAAGATCTAATTGATATCTACTCGTAACTCTTAAAGCATACAATATATTGGGCCTTGTATATAATATAGCATATATGATTGATCCTACTGTCGAAGCATACGGGATCCTACTCATGCGAGTTTTCTCATCTTGCATCTTGGGACACATAGATTTTAAGAGTTTTATCAAATGAGTCATATGAAGAAACCCTCTCTTGGAATGCTCCATGGTAAAATTATTTAGCACTTTTTCTATGTATGTTGACTATGAAAGACCTAGCAACTTTCTTGATTTATCTTTATAGACCTTTATTCCCAATATATAAGTTGCTTCTTTAAGGTCTTTCATAGAAAAATTCTGGGACAGTCAAATTTTAACTGATTGTAAACTTGAGATTTCATTTCCTATTAGTAGTATGTCATCCACATATAGCACAAAGAATATGAGATCCCTCGAACTAACTTTCTTATACACATAAGGTTCATCAGGATTTTGTAAGAAACCAAACTCTTTGATTATCTCATCAAATCGGATGTTCCAACTCTTAGATGCTTGCTTCAATCCATAAATGAATTTCTGAAGCTTATATACATTTATGATATCTCTGGATATAATGCCCTCGTTTGTATTATACGTACATCCTCAACTAGTTTTCCATTTAGGAAAGTCGTCTTCATATCCATCTGTCATATTTCATAATCATAATGAGAAACAATGGCTAGGAGTATTCTAATAGAGTTAAGCATTGCTATGGGGTTAAATGACTTTTCATAGTCAACTCTTTGTCATTGATGATAAACTTTAGCAACTAGCCTCACTTTGTAGGTAATCACATTACCTTCCATGTCGATTTTCTTATTGAAAATCTACCTGCACCCTATAGGTTTTAACCCATCAAATGGGTCAACCAACGTCCATACTTGGTTTTCATACATGGAATCCATTTCAAACTTTACGGCTTGGAGCCATTTTTTAAATTCTGAACTCTTCAGAGCCTCTTTATAGGTTATAGGCTCATCATCCTCTATGAGTAATACATCGTTGTGTTTTCTTATAAGAAATCCATATCCCTCTGGAACATTGCGTATCCTACTTGACCTATAAATATTTTATGTGTAAAAAGGTTCAAATGTTGTCTCATGTCTGTGAACAACAATTTCAGGTTCAGGCAGTTGATTTGTGTTTGCTTGAGCATCATGAACTTCATCAATTTCAACTTTGCTCCTACTGTTTTCTTTTAAAAGAAACTCTTTCTCTAAAAAGACAACATGCTTTGAGACAAACACCTTTTGCTCTAAAGAATTATAAAATTGATATCCAATTGTTTCCTTAGGATATCATGTAAATAGACATTTATCAAATTTCGCTGCAAGCTTTTCTAATTGAATCTGCTTCACATAAGCCGAACAACTTCAAACTTTCATATGAGAAAGATAAGGCCTTTTGTTTGTCAATATCTCATATAGAGTAACTTCAAATGCCTTTGAAGGGACTTTTTTGTCATATAAACAACAGTCTCAAATGCATAACCTAAAAAGGATTTCGGTAGATCTGCTAAGCCCATCATTGACCTTACCATATCTAACAAGGTTCGATTTCTCCTTTCAACCACACCATTATGTTTTGGTGTGTAAGGTGGAGTCCACTAGAATACTATCCCATTATCTTCGAGATAAGTTAAAAAATTCCTTGTTTAGGTATTCACCACCTCGATCTGATTGAAGTGCCCTAATACTTATACCTAGTTTTTCTCTACTTCATGTCTAAATTGTTTGAACATTTTAAACACTTCAGACATATATCTCATTATATGCACATGCCCATATCGTAAATAATCATCGATAAAAGTAATAAAGTACACAAAACCACCTCTGGCATGAATAGACATCAGACCACATACATCATAATGTATTAGGTCTAATAACCCATTCATTCGTTCACCCTTTCCTTTAAAAGGTAATTTAGTCATCTTACCAAATAAACAAGATTTACATGCTTCATATGATTCATAATCAAATGACCCTAAGCTATCATTCTTGTGTAGCTTAATCATATGTTTCTGACTTATATGTCCAAGTCGACAATGCTATAAGTAAGATGATTTTAAGTTATCTCGTTTTTGGCTTTTATTGTCATTGATATTTAAAATTGGATTCGACATATCTAATATGTAAATTCCATTGCACAATGTAGAAGTACCAGACAACATTATATTCAACTTAATTGAACAACCATTGTTTGAAAAAAGTTAAATGAAATCTTGCTTTATTACGACATGAAATAGATATAATGTTATTAGTCACAACGAGTACATAATAGCAATTTCCCAAAACTAACTCTAGCCTACTATGAAGATACAAAACATATGTCCCTATAAGTAATGCAGTAACTCTTGCTTCATTTCCCACACGTCAGTCCATCACTCCCTTCTTGAGTAGTCTACTATCCCTAAGACCCTGCATATCAACACATATGTGTGAGCCATATCCGGTATCTAATACCCAAATGTTATGAACAAAAATAGTATTAACCTCAATGAAAAATATCATACCTGAAGTAGAATGTGGGGCATCTAATGCCTTCACTACAAGAAAATCACTTAATAGCATCGGAATATTTTCGACGAAAACAATTCCATCGCTATTTACCAACGGCAAATAATATTCTTTCGCTATTTACGGTGTATTTAGCGACAGAAAATACATCCATCAGCAATACTGGAGGGAAGAATTTTGCACAAAATCTTCGACAACGTATAGCGACGACAAAACCTACAGCGTCAGAAAAAAATGCGGGAACTGTTCCCGCAATTTAATTGCTTCGTATGCCTACCGACGGACAAGTTACCATCGGTATATATACCAACAGAATAGCATCTTCCATCGGTAAGAAATGCAGGAACTATTCTTGCGATTAATGGTTAACAAACGTCGTCGTTTCGATGAAGACGAGACGATAAGCTTTAATCACCGAAGGAATCCAATTTCTGTAGGTAATTGTCGACATCTTGGGTCTATGATTCATTGAGATAACCCTAGAGTACTAACGAAATTTGTGTTCCGTCGGTATTTGAGTTTCTACCGTATTAAATTGCCACTCGTTTACTGACGGAATGTTGTGTGTCCGCTGGTAACTATCGGCAGTTTTGTCGTGAATACAAGGTGGGAAAACCTAGATTATCGACAAAATTTATGTTCCGTCGGTATTTGAGTTTCCATCGTATTAAATTACCGATCTTTTACCGATAAAATGTTATGTGTCCGTCGGTAACTATCGGTAGTGGCGTTGTGAATACGACAGGAGAAAACCTAGATTACCAACAGAACGTTATGTTCCGTCAGTAATCCAGCGCCTTTAACTCTGGCGCCGACCCCCCTCCCCAATTGCGCTCATTTCTCATCTCCTCGCAATTGTCTTTTATTTTCTGACTCCTTATCTCGCGTTTTCCGACCATTTTTCGATTGTTGTCTTACTCAACGTGCGTTGTTTAAGGTAAACTCTCTTATGGGTGTATTATTTCTAAGAAAAAAACATGTTTTTAGTGTTAAACGTGAATGTTTGGTTATGAAATCTTGCTTGATTAATGCTGATGTTTGTAGTTTTTTTATGTAATTATTAGTTTATTTTTTGTTTATATGTGTTATTATTAGTAAATAATGGAAAAATGCAATTGATTTGTGGTTAGATTGAGATTATACATATTGCCTATGAGGTGTTCGATAA
>JANZXR010034593.1:0-14166 GCA_027575705.1 Erythroxylum echinodendron | reverse complement strand
AGTAAAAATGTTGTTCTTCTTTCTAACAATCACGACAACTCCCAATTCTTCTTTCTTTCTTTCCTTTACAAGGAACCCAAAAAGACCTAATTACCCCTCCTTATAAGACTTAACTTTTAAGAACTTAAGTGTTCTTCCTAAAATGTGTCTACATGATCTTGTTCTTTTTAATTCTAGCTAATACCATATACTTTCTAACTTAATCCTAATTTCTCCTTTTAATCCATCAATTTAAAAAAAAATTCTACACCCAAAGACATTCTAATTAATTCCTAACCAACAAATTAATCAAATTAAACCTCGAAAATAAACTGAACACATGCTTATTAGTAGGAAAAGAATTGGGGTCCAACACACCTTTCATTCCCACTCTAGGTTTAGTTTGGGATCATTCTTGTCGTAAAAGGAAAGCATTTTTGTTTTTTTCTCTTCATATTGCTATCTCGTTTAAACTTATTTTGTTTTCCTTTCCAGGAACTACTACCTTTATCATTAGAATTTCCCTTATTTTCCCCTTTAAAATCATGTCTCTAGGAAGTTCAAGATTTATAGGTTAGATTTAGAGGTTAACCATGCTATCCAACCTCGCGTTTAATGACCAAATTGGCCTTGTATCACCTCCATGAGAAATTTAAAAGCTAATCTAGCATCCTCCTTTCCTTCACTACTCATATTGGAAATTTTAATAAAAGAAACTTGCATAGGAAATGTTAGTGAAAATAAAAGTTCCTCCCTACTCCCACATATTTACACTCAGAAAATGGTCTCTCATGTTTCACTCAAATTCTTTGAATTTTACCAGATAATGCACTCATACTCTTTGCCTTTTTCCACTCAATAATCTATTCTTGTAAGCCCTTTAATTGGAACCTAATTGAGAGACTAAAAAGTAGGCAAGAAAGGGTTTTAAAATACAGTGCTAATTAAGGCAACAATTACAAAATTTTGAGAATGCAAATAAAATGAGATGTGGGATTTACAATCAGAATTTAACTCGTATAGGAAGAAGCAATGAAATAAGTTGATTATGTCATAAAACAATGATCCAATAAGATATCAAATATTATTTGGAACACAAATTATCATTTTTTATAACAGGTTGAATTCTTTTTTTTGGACCTAATACTTCTTTTTATATAATTGTATTATTAGTAAGACTAAAATTATAAACCGAATGGACAAAAAAATTGACACAAGATTTACAAGTTTTATAAACAAAAGTGCTAGAGATTAGAAGAATAACACTAAAAGAAACTAACAAAAAATATGAAAATAACAGATAAATAGTAACTAAATTTCAAGATAACCTAGGCTCTGATGCCAATTGATACGAACCGTAATCAAACAATGCTTAAGACTAAAAAAATTACATTATAGAAACCCAAAGAATTATATTGATAACTCAGTTTTAAACCCAACCTTATACAAACTTGCTATATAGAAATGAAGTTATAATGAATTAAAGCTTAACCCTAACTAAACAATGCAAATTAGAACTAAAACCATAAGTTGATTGCCACACGTTTCCCTAATCAAACAAATTGAGTTCCTAGGTAAAAAAAACTAAGAATAAGGCTCCTCATAATTGAAGAAGCACACAATTTTCATTAATCTAATTCTAAATAACATAATAGAGTACAACCTTTATATAAACTTAATAATACCTAAAGACATAATAGGAATTCTAATAATATAAGGAAACATATTATCCTTGTCTATTTTGACAATTAATGACTCTAATAAAAAATAGGAAAGAGAATCGATTAGTTACTAATAAGAATCTTATTATAATCCGGTTTACTTATTTGCTTTACTAAAATAGGAAATCCTAAAACAATAAGGAAACTAAATATTTAACTCCTAATATAACTAAATTATTAACTCAAATAAATGCTAAAATAATCTTGGAAATCAAATAAATGCTAAAATAATCTTGGAAGTGTTGAACAGTTGTGGACTTCTTTGAATTCTGGATGTTTTAGACTTTTAGGACTTTAATTGATGCTAGACATGCACTTGATGAGCTTACGCTTATAGGACTTAACTCAGAGCAATATAAAATACTTATTAGTTTTAAAACTCCAATTGATTTTACTTTAGTGTGATCTTGATCTTGTAACTCATCTACAAGTGCTAGTAAAGCCTCCTTCATTCTTTTAGTTCTCAATCTAGTCATTGGACGCAAAGGATCTTGGGAGTGATCAACATTAAGGGCTGGTACTTGATCACCATTAGAAATGGAAGAAAAGATAAGAAGATATCACTTAGATTATGAATATTGGTTAACCAAAAGACTATATTAGTTGACTGGAGTTTGACTTGAATAAGATATATGGAGCAATTTTGAAAACATAAGGAGAAAGCTAGAATTTTACTTTGAACTTACTACATTTGTCGATCATAGAGCAATATTTGTTCACCTATGACTGGTGTGGTCGACTAATAAATGAACCGATTCTATTTAAAAGTTTCATAGACAAGGAGTTATTGATCAACAACTCTAACACATTAGTTAACGAATGTAAGTAATTAGATGACCAGACATTCAACCAAATAAAGAACAAATTTATTAGAAAGGTAGAAAGCAAGATTTTTTGTTATACTAGTCGACCACACTAGGATACTAGTCAACCAATGTGTTCTAAAAGGCCTTAGAACGTAAATTCATTCATCACTAAGGATCTAAACTTAAATTGATATAAAAATGCAAGATGTAACATATTTCGAAATGAACTAATAAATACCACATATTGGACATTATTTTTGTAAATGCTTAAATGAAGGTTTTTCTTGAGTTTACAATCCACTGAAAGCTTCTCATCCTTCTCAATTCTCTCATTTAGTTCAACAAATGTCCTTTTTGAAAAGTTTTTAGTGGTTAAATTCTCCATATCTTACAATAACATCATCTAGACTTTCTTAGAGGCAAAAAGGTTAGGTTCTTTATGATAATAAGCATAAATTCCTTAATAATACTTAAATCAAAAACTACTATTTTTATTACATACCATTTGCTTTTCTTTTTTAATAGTCTTATAAACCAAAATAATCAGTGCATTTTAGGAACTCAAATTAGCTTGATTCATTGGTTGTTAGGTTCTTTCTTCTTTTCAACCCATATTTTCAAGTGCTTGCTTGACATTATTTGTTTAAAAAAACAAAATCTATCAATGTGTCCATTCTTACCACAAAAGTGACGTACCATGTTATATAAGTGATGATGACGCATATATGAATTTCTTGGCATTTTATATGTGTATTTATAATAAGGAATCTTCCTTTGGACATTAAAGGTATTGAATGGTCTCCTAAGGTAGTGAAACGTGCTATGATCATGCATATGATCCCTATTATGAATAAAAGCTTAATGAACCTCTTTAAGGTCTAAAGGAGTGTAAGTTGGTTTTCATGTTATTGTAGAAATTATGCATATTCTTCCCTTGATAATATTGAAATATATACTTAGGTTGTGAGCTGTATATAAATGTATAATGTTTACTCTTAGATTAAACCTTAGTAGATGTGTTATACACATGTGTTTGCTTAGATGTAAATACTCTATGCTTATTTATCATTTTAGGTAATGGTACTTCACTACGCAAATATTGTCCTTTGACAAAGGTGATTTTAGAATTGCCTTCACATTCACGGTTATATCATATTCCACGCCTATTATTAGGATTCTTTTAAACTCCTAGCATATTTTCTAATTTTTCGCTCCCTTTTGTAAACTTGGACTATAAGTCCTTAAGTGAATGTGTCTCCTTTTCAATGTTTCATTTTTATGCCTTAATGTATCTAAGTCATCTTTGTCATCAATAATCATGTTTTTAGATACTTTAGTATTTTGCAAGTCACTTTTTATCTTTTCATTCTCATTCATTCATGCATATAAGTATTTTTTATCTTCCTTAAGTTTTAAAGATAATTAATACTTTTTCTAACTCATGATTTCTCAACTTCCAAGTAGCTCACCATATGTCATATCAACATCACTATCATTATCACAAGAGTTAGAGTTGGATGTTACCTTATCATTGTCTATACCAGCAAAACATATATGAGCTATATGTTCTTTCAAATGCTTGCTTTCATATTTGCTATTTGATGTCTCTTCCTCTTTGCTTTCACTATTTGATGTCTCTTCCTCTTTACTTGATTCTATTTCTTAGGCTTTAAATGGTAAATTCTTTTTCTTTAAAAGAAGCGTTTCTTTTTATATCTCTTAGATCCTCATTTCATATATGAGGAGAGATCCAATAAGTTCTTCCAATGGTAGTGTGGTTAGATCCCTTACTTCTTATATGACTATCACTTTAACTTCCAATAACTTTGGAAGTGATCTAAGCAACTTTCTTACCATTTTAATATTAGTATAGGTCTTTCCAAGACCTTTGAGAGTATTAATAATATCAATAAATCTAGTATACTTGTTTTAAATGCTTTCATCATGTTTCATTTGAAATAATTAATATTAGTGATTTAACATGTTAAGTTCACTTTCCTTCACTTGATTTGTTCTTTCATGAGTGACTTCTAAAATATGCTAAATTTTGTGATCCCTTTCACCTTTAAAGACTTCATTGAATTCACTTCTTCCTAATGCATTAGAAAGAATGTGTATGGCTCTACTATTCAACAAAACTAATCTCTTATCTTGACGTTCTTATCAAGAGACATTTTCATCACAGACAATTGATTTACCAATCTTTAAAGTCATTCGAATATACTACTATTCTATCACCATATTTTTACTCTAACTTTACAAATTTTCTTATCAATTACATTTTACTCACGGCAATTTTCCTCTCAGACATAGCCTTAAGTGTAGCATCGCAACATATACCCTAAAAGTATTATACCATGTCTAGAGTGTATTAAAAAGTGAACATAATGAATTAAGTACATCTTAGTAAGATATGTAAATGTACCTAGTAAAAGAAATGGATAATTTGTTAGCTCTGGCATAAACATACATACCTAGACATGAAATATGTATGGAAATTTTTGATATGTTTGCTCGGATTTATGAAGGTGATGTGAGGGGAATTGATAAAACAACCATTAAATAAGTAAATGGGATGTTTTTGGTTAAATTGGATGTATTTTTGTGTTGGTCTTGCAAGATAAGACCGAAGTTAGCTAATTTGGGATGTGTACCTTGTTGAATGGATAGGCTCCACTAAACAGACTTCTGTAATTTTGCCATATCTTATTTTATACACATAGAAATTGGATAATTATAATTGTAAATTAATCTAGAGACATAGATATAAAACTTTTATAAAGGAACCCAAATCTGATTCTTCCTCTAAGATTTTTGAATTTCGTTTTGAAGTTAAGTTCTGGCTGTTATCCTCGTTTTCGAACAGCCTATGGTTTTTGGGGTATAACTCCCGATGTAATTAACCAAATTGTATGAAATTTATGTCACTAGAAAATTAAGACATAGGGGAATGAAATTAATTGATAAGATAAAGGACAAAATACAACATATCTCATTACATTGAAGAACAACTCAAAAAGAACTGAACATTTTTAGAACAAAGCACAATCTTCATGGCCACAGCAGTTGCTATTGTCCCAGTCTTCAAACCCTTTCATTTGAACCTACACGGGGCAAAACCACCATGCTAAGCATAAAGCTTGGTGGGGAATAAAATAAATAGGATATATGTTGAGAACTGTTTCAAACAGTCATCCAAACATTCACATATTCAAAATCACATCAGATAATAAGTAGTGTTTACTTGTCCATTTTCAAACTGAACCAAAATATCATGAATCTTAGAACAAAACAGAACATATCAAAACAAGTTACACATTTAATTCAGTGAAAAACTCACCAATTTTTAAATTGAATATTATAATATCAGAACAAAATTTGTCTTTAATAAAACAAAATTTTCCTATTTCAAAATAGAACTCAGATGTTTCAGATCAAAGCTTATTTATATCAGAAATGAGCATATAATAAAATACAAAACAAATTAGTTTGTTAATCCTTTATACAGAAGTGGGTAATAGGAATAATACAAGAGATACCATGATCGATATCACAGAATAGGAGAGACTTATATCTCAATAACAGGAGACACCGAAGTGTCCGTAACAGGAGACACTGAAGTATCACAAGAGTAGCTGCAGACCCTTCTAGACTTGCCTATTTACCCACGTCTAGGACTTAACGGCTTTAAAATAAAAAAGGTTCTTTTAAGAATTCTCATATAAGGGATATATTGTAACACATATCTCTGTATTCCATTTTGTTCAACTTATATTCACTGATATTCAAATAAACTAACATGTCATACTACTACAAGTATGTGAATGATGTATCAATAAAGGTATTGAGTCTTCAGAAATTAGGTATATTCATACAAATAGAAGGCACTTCCAATAAAATGCCAACTATCAAACTCCTCAGATAATTGATGGTCAGGTATTATCACAATATTATAAGAAAAATTCCTAATTCACATACATCCATATTCAATTCATAATACATAAGGCTTTGAAACTCATTCATTCATGAACACATCAAGCAATTTAACATTATATACCATACATCCTTTACATTATCATCTTAATTAATCATGCATAATTAAACTAACTATTACTCAATTAACCTTATATAGTCATCAATTGCACAAAATATCTTTTTTTCACCTTCCTAACCATTTCCCACAATTGTGGGATAAGGGACCCGAAACCTCCAAACAATTGTTTTCACAAGAAAAGTTTTGGGTTAGTATTGTATGACCATTTTGACATAGAAAATGAAGTTTTTGGGTAATAAGTTATTTAAAAAATTGTTTCCCTATGTCTTAAGTTTCTATAGCAATAACAATCAAATCATTTGGACTTCTAAACCATGATATATAAGCAAAATATCACAAGCTTCTCTAAAAGAGGGGCAGCATCAGGTCACCTTTTTCGATCTTAATTTCCAAGGTCAAAAAGCCATAACTAAGTCAGACTCTCTTCTAAAGATATTTATTTATATGTCTTAGGTATCATATGCAGCTAAAATCACATAATTTTGGGGTCTTTAGGCTAAGTTATGACACAAATAATATGACTGACTCAAATAAACCCTAGACAAAATTCCACTACACAAAGCTCTCTTGTCATATTCAACCAATTCTGTCCAAGATAACACCAAAATAACAATAAAGCAACATCCCATAAAAAATTCCACATCCAAATTAATCTTTATATCCATTCAATCATACACAAATACAGAAATCAACTAAGTGAAGTCCCAAACCTTAAAATTGACAAAGTAGTTCCAATGCTTTTCCTTCCCTTTCTCTTTGGTTTTGCTTGAATCATTAAGCAAAAAATGATGGGATGAAGAAGGTGGAATGGAGAGGAGAAAAACATGAAGTTAAGCTATCAAATTTCATCCATCTCCCTTCTCTATATGCCTTTTCATGAAAGTTCTAGTCTTAGACACATGTTTCAATCTCATTGATTCATATGTCACAATCCTATTGTACCATATGTTGCAATTCTGTTGGACCACATGTTTCAATTCTATTAGACCATGTATTGCAATACTATTGGACCATGTGTTAAAATTCTATTAGACTATGTGTTATAATTCTATTGGACCATGTGTTACGATTCCAGTGGACGCATATATTTCGGCCCATGAGTTAACTTTAGGAAAATTGCATATTGGTCCTTCTTCTTCCTTTAATTCCCACATTTGCCTATAATCTTATCAATTACTTTCATTCCCCTTTGTCTTAATTTTCTAATGACATAAATTTCATGCAATTTGGGTAATTATATCGGGAGTTACAACCTAAAAATCACAGGCTGTTTGAAAACAAGGACAGCAGCCAGAACTCAACTTCAAACCAGAATTCAAAAATCTTAAAGGCAGAATCAGATTTTGGTTCCTTCATAAAATTTTATATCTATGTCTCTAGATTGATTTCCAATTGGAATTATCCAATTTAGATGTGTACAGACCAAGATATGGCCAAATTACAGAAGTCTATTCAGTGGAGCCTATCCCTTCAACCGGGTAAACATACCAAATCAACTAAGTTCAGTCTTATCATGCATGAGCAACACAAAAATACATCCAATTTAACCAAAAACATCCCATTTACTTATGTAATGCTTGTTTTATTAATTCCCTTCACATTAACTTCATAAATTCAAGCAAACAGATAAAAAATTTCTATACATATTTCACGTCTAAGTATTTTCGTCCATGTCGAAGCGAACAAATTATCCATTTATCCATGTCTTTTACATTAGGTACATTTACATCTCTTGCTAAGATGTACTTAAATCATTATATTCACTTTTTAATACACTCTAGACATGCTATAATACTTCTAGGGTATATGTTGGGGCGTTACATTAAGTTTCATCCACAAATCGTAGGAATTCATGTCATTGGCAATATGTTAAAGGACACTCATATCAACAAATTGTCTAATTGTTCCAACAACTTTTCGATTCAAAATTTTCTGATCACTCTCTAAGAATTTGGTTGGTATGTCTTTCTTTAAAACGGGCTAATACAAATCCTTACAATAAAGGGTATCTTTCACTTTAGTTTTCCATATAGAGTAGTTTATGGAACTCAAATAAATCATTCTATGGATGCCACTTTTATCTTCTATCTTGACAAGCACAAAACCACACCCCTAACCCCTAACCCCTAACTCAATGCTCTGATACCACTATGTTAGCAAGAAAGGGAACCTAATTACACAAGTAAAAAGTAGAAACAAACTACAACAACAACATTTCCCGAATTTCATAGTAAAATGGAAAATCGATACTAGCTAAAAATCACAGCAGTATAATGCAAATATAAGCAGCCTAAACAACATAAAGAACATAAGGATTTACATTAAAAAAACCCTAATATGGGGAAAAACCAAGGGACCATTAATAAACAGTACCAAAACTTCCACTAATCAATAATAATTAAATGGGTACAACAAATTGTTCTTCCCTAGCTCAACTAGAGGTAAGCACAATCATCAAGGAAGCTCCTTGGCACAACAAAATCCAATAATTATCACCCAAAAGTGGCAAAATACAAATTTGTATACAATGAGGGCAGGATAGAAAACATGAAGTTAGAGAACTCCAAATCAAATTCTGACCTTTGAATGCGAAGGGGCAAGACCCAGGAACAACCTACTAAATTTTTATCCTAATCAGACATTGTTCAATTATCGATCGAGGTAGAGAAAATTATGATCTACACTTCCTCTCTCTTTTGGGCACTTTTCTCTCTCTTACTTCCCCTTTACAAACTCTAGAGTACTCTTATGGCTTTCACATATACTCACTCTTCTAATTTCCAGTCATATATCCCCCCTTATATGCTGATTGTCTTCCTCATTTTGCTCTTAATGAGCAACTTAAAGTAAGAGCAAAGTTGACACTTCAAACCAACACCAAATATCATCATATGAAGTAACACTCATATGCTATAATACATGAAAGTAGTCTAAATTAGTGTATTCTTCCTCCAAGTAAGAGGGATTAACACAACATGCAGATATCCCAAATGTCAAAAGATCGAGTATTTTCATCTAATAATTTTCTCTAAACATTGTCGTCTTGGCTACTATATAAAAAATTATGTAATTTTTTCAATTTTTAGGTCCTTGTCACATAGGTTAAATATAATATATATATATATAAAAATAAGGCATGGGATCAACAAAAAATAAAAAAATATTGCTACTTGTATTTTATTAAAGAAGGTTTACAAAGATGTTAACATCTTTTTTAAATGTTTATAAAATGTTAAAAAAATTTCTGCTTGTGTTGCAACATTAGAATTTAAGTTAAATTTGGTGAAAATAATACGGTTCAATTTGACCATTTTGCCTAGTATATTAAGAATTAAGAATATTTTAAAATATTTAATTTAATATTTTAAAATATGTAATTTACTTTCATGTATAATAAATAAATATATGTATACAATAATTTCATGTAATGCTTTATTTATATATTTAGAGCTACTAAATAAGCAATTTTAGTAATATAGATGCTCAGTCTGTACATGTTTGAATATTAAAATTTAATAATTAATAATTTTATATTTGAGAATTGATTTTGATTTTGTTAATGGAAATTTTATTATATAATATTTAATTTACAGAAATTTTAAAATAAATTAAATTTCGTATATGTGAACTGCTATAACTTTAGCATTGTAAATACGTAATGTGTACATGTTTCAAAATAATTTAAGTTACTAATAGTTAATTATTTTTAATATTTTTATATTGATTTATGTTTTAATAACTATTTATTTATAATTTAAAAGCTATCATTAATTAATTTAATAAATATTTTTAAAGTTACACTTACTTTCACTATAACGTACCATATGACAAATTATGATGAATGTATTTCTCTATATATTAATTTTATATAATAATTTAATTAATCATTCTAAATTACTAAATGTATTATTTTGTATTCCGGATACTTAATACGTAAAAATCTTAAAACAATTAAAACTTTCTAAATGGACTAGTTTCAATATTCTCAAATTAATTGTAGACTTTATAAATAAAAACTTGTTATCTGATATTTTATTCATACAAAATTAAAAATTTTAAAATATATTAAAAATTGATAATATTTTTATATATGTGAACTAAATATTTTAATATTATAAATAATTAATGTGCAAATAATACAAAATTATTAAATTTTACTAATAAGTAATTATTTTCAATATTTTTACTATATTTGAAATTTCTCAAATTAATAATGACTAAATTTAATATATATTTTAAAATTAAAATTACTTTTACTAAAATCCACAGGCCGTTTGGAATCCAATGAATTGGATTCAATTCATTAATTGTATATAATTTAATTTAATTCATGCATTTGGAATGCTAAAAATAAGATGACTTGAATTTAACCATATAATTGAATCTCATTTTCTTTATAAATTCAATTCTCAACTTAAATGGCCCGATTTAGTGTGTGAATTGAAGAGCCAATTCTTTTCAAAACATTAAAAATTCTTTTTCCAAAGCCAATTCTTTTTAAAACATTAAAAATTCTTTTTCCAAATATACACATCATAAATATACAAATTACTACAAAATACATACACATTAATTACATACTATTTTTAGTTAAGGATAAAAAAGTCATATGATGTAGTTGAATTCATTTTATTGTGTTCTAAACAATGTAATTGAATTCAATTCTAAAATTTATAGATTTATTTCAAATAGTGTAAATCGAATTTAATTCAATATCACAAATGTAATTAAATCTAATTCGCCAATAAATCCAATTCGAAAGTTTCCAAATTGAAATTTTCTTTTTTATATTTTTATTGTTATTGGAATCTGGCGAACTTTTACTATTGGTAAGTGCTGCTCCATCCAAGCTTCATGATTTGTACATGGCAGTAACACAAGGGCAGAGAACTAGACAATGGGTAAAGGGACAAATCGAGGCCCAAACAGTTTTAATTATATTGTTCTTCTTCGCATTTAATTAAAAGTGGAAATAAGCAAGACTTATATGAATATGAAGTTTTGTGTGATCGAAGAGACATTCCTATCTGATGTGAGCAGGAGCACAGATCGCTATGGAGTTAGCATGAATGAGATAGGCAACAGAAGAGAGCTAGCTATATCAGTTGGGCCCATGATTGGAGCTAGGGCCAAGAGACTTAAGGAGTCTCTTCATGCGCATATGGGCTATCTTTTGGAGAGGATGGAACAGTTCAAGCCTATTAGAGGAGAGCTTTATAGATCCTAGCCCAAATTGATCCATCTAACTCAAATTCTTAGGCCGAATACCATTGGGACGTGAAGACTTGGACTATTAAGCCCATACATTAGACCTTTTAATTATTTTAAGTTAAAACATCTTTTGTTTTGTTTTGGGTTAACCCATGTTAAAGCCCGAGTACTTATTATTAAACCTAGGTATAAATAGGTTCATTAGGGTTATTGTTGGATGAACTATTATCTTATGATTGAGTCATCAACCATAGTGAGGTATATTCCTCTTGTTCTTGTTTCAACACTTATCAATAATTCACTTATCAATTTTTCCTAAATTGTGGCATACTTGTTTGATTCAACCTTCTTGGATTTAGTTCTGATCATCTAGGTTGTTCGAATCATGTATTTGTGAGCTCTAGTATGCATTGAACCTTGTGTATCCTCTTATTTTGTTTAATTTCGAATTTTGTTCTTCCTTGTCCTTCCTTGCTGAAACTTCCAAACATCCACAAACCCATCAATCCGAGGCTATCATCATTAACTTCCAAGGATTTTTGGATAACCCTTCATTAAATCACTTCCGTGCATGTGTCAATTAGTATCAAAGCATTGGTGTGAGGTAAATTCTTATTTACTTCAAAGCAAAATTGGGGTTTATTCGTCACTTTTATTTAATTTTACTCCTTCAAACCCATCAACTTCAACCAAACCTAGGATGTGAAAAATTTGGACCTAGGGTTTTTTCTCCTCTTTGTTTTATCTTCTATTGGTATTAAAAAAAAGCCTGAACAAATATGAAAAAAGACTGAAAATTCAAAAAATATCCAAGAAAAGAGTTTGAAAAAAAATTCGAAAAAAACTATTGATCAAATTTTTTAATTACATTGCTTGATTGTTCGAATTGAATTCTTTCCTTGTTAATTGTCTTATGCGAATTGCTTACTCGTTAGGAGCTATAATTGAGCACCTAATGGCATAATCGTTAGATTCATATTGCAATTTGTTTGAACATACACTCCACTTCTTTGGGATTGTTGATTAGTAGAAACTTGATTCCGACTTGTAACTTGAATTTTAGAGAAAATTGAGTAGTAAGAGGCAAAAGTGTGTGATTGCAATTGAGAGAAAAAATTCATGACTTGTAAAACACGAAGGGAGTGGCTTTGACTTGAGTGAAACACGTGAGGGAGTGTTGTGAGGTTGTTTATTACTAACATTTGTTTTATAGGAAGAAATTAGTCTACACAATGTCCCAGGAAGGAGGAGAACATGATGAGAGCCAAATTGGAGAGGTGAATGCTTTCACCTTAAGAACCATTCAATAACAATTCGAGAGGCTCAATCTAACCTTTACTGAAATGAGGAAGACAATGAAGAGGCAAGGTTAGCAGATTGTAGAGCTTAGGCATGAAGGAGGTGGGGAAGCTCCAGCTAGGCATTTCGTGTTTTGAAAGCAAGCACCTCCTTTTTGTCGACCGCCACCACCATGGTATAAGGTTGAGGAAGAAGAATTCGATAAAGAGGAGGAGGAGGAGGAGGAGGAGTATGGGGAGCACATGCCTAGGAGAGGAGATTCGCTCAACAGGAGAGATGGAGACCTCAAATCTATCAAGATGCAAATTCCATCCTTCAAGGATAAGAATGATGCTGAGGCTTACTTAGAGTGGGAGCGAAAAGTGGACTTGATTTTTTAAGTGCCATAACTTCTCAGGGGATAAAAAGGTAAAGCTTGCTGCTATTAAGTTCACTGACTATGCATTAATATGGTGGGATCAATTGGTAACGTCTCGAAGGAGGAATGGAGAGTACCCCATCACTACTTGGGCAGCAATGAAGGCATGCATGAGGAAATGGTTTGTTTCTTCATATAATTACCAGTAGATGCATCAAAAACTCCAAGGAGATTGAAGACATGCTGAACATAGCCATGAAAGTGGAGAGACAACTCAAGGCTAGAGTGATAGAAGGAATGAGTTCTAGCCATAATTGGAACTTGAAATGGGCCAAAAGGGAGGAGAGACCAGGACAAGGGTATTGACTTTAATGAGACTGCAAAGAGGCCAAATATAGGGGCTGAAACAAAAGGTACATCTAATACCCAAGCATCTTCTAGTAAACATTCTAGTGTTAAATGCTTTAAATGTTTGGGTTTGGGTCATATTATTGGATCCCATTTTTAGGATTCTTATATTTTTATTTTTTATTCTATTTATTTTATTAAATTATCAAGTATGAAAATAAATTAGAATTTATGAATTAGAAATTTTTGGAGTTTAATATGGTATATTATGAATGTTATATTGTGCTTTGAATTAAAAAGAAAGAATGAAAATAAAATGAAGGAGTTAGTAGGAATGTCATTAAATAAGGAAGGGTAAATTGGTAAAAACAAAAAGGGTGTCTTAAATTA
>JANZXR010034572.1:0-14170 GCA_027575705.1 Erythroxylum echinodendron | reverse complement strand
AATATTTTGACTTTGTAAATCTTCTAAATTAATCTTATAAAGATTGTTTCGTCTTTTGGCAGAAAAGAATATGGAATTGTCCTTGTTTTTGACTACACAAGAGTTTTGATTAAAGGATACTTCAAAACCAAAATCGCATAATTGATTTACACTAATCAAATTATGTTTTAAACCTTCAATTATCAGAAAATTATCAATAGATGCAAAGGAATCTTTACCGATTTTGCCGATTCCAACTATTTCTCCCTACTGGTTGTCTCCAAAAGTTACTGATCCTCCCTTCTTATTTTGAAGATCTAAGAACATAGACCTTCTTCCTGTCATATGTTGCGAGCATCCACTGTCCCAATACCATTGGTGCTGGCCACTTTTTCCATGGAAGGAGATCTACAGTAGATATAATGTTCATTTTAGCTACCCAGATTTTCTTGGGTCCTTTAGGGTTAGTCTTATAATTATTCATAGAATGATAAGAAGAAGACTATGAAATTCTTTCTATAAGGAAAAAATTTCTTTTTGTAACGAGTATTGCTTTTAATAAATCCTAAATCACTCTTATCATTAGGGTGTCTATAATTTTTAATCATATCATTCATTTTCATCATACTTTCAGTAAAGGCTGATAGGTCTACTGAGAGAGAATTAATTCTTTGTTTCAACTAACTAATTTCCTAAGATTTATCAATAGATAATTTTTGTTCATATCGTCTACATGTTTCTTAAGACAGACGTTTTCTTTTTCTAATACTTCCGTGTTCCTTAATTTTTCGACAAACTTTCTTTTTAAGGATCTATGCTGCTTTGGTATAACATGTGAATCTTCTAACAATTCTAAATATACATCTTGAAGTTCATTAAAGTTAGAAGTTACCTCCTTTTCACCCTCTTTTTCGGCTACCAAGCATATATTTCCTTGCTTTGATGCTTTTGAATCAAAATTAGATTCAGATGAATCCAAATCTTCCCAAGTTTCCATTATTCTGTTTTTATTTCCTTTATTCTTATTTGGTTCTCTTCTAAACAACGGACATCCAGACTTGTAGTGTCCTAGTTTACAATCGTAGCAAATGATAGAAGTTTTCTCTTTATTGACTTCTTTGCTATTTTTTTGAAAGAAAATTTTTTACTTCCTTTTGCTTTCTTTTTTCACATCCTTCTAATCTTTCTTGAAATGAAAGATAATTCGTCATCATCTTCACTTGAATCGTGATCAGATTAACTGGTATCATCATTATTGACTTCTTCGATCTTTAATGCTTTTGATGATGAACTTCTATTTCTTTGAGTCTCGTGATTTTTCTGACTAGCCTTTAATGCTATAGATTTGTCTCTTTTAGGATTATGTTCAGCATCAAGCTCTACTTCATGTATCTTCAAAGAACCAAGCAATTCGTCTAGCTTTAATTTGCTCAAGTCCTTGGCTTCTTATATTGCAGTGACTTTGGGTCTCCATCTTTTCGGTATACTTCTGAGAATCTTCCTGACATGGTCTTGATTATCATAAATTCTCCCAAGAACTTTAAGTCCATTAACGATATTTTGAAATCGTCTAAACATCTGATCAATAAACTCATCTTCTTTCATTTTAAACAGCTCATACTGATGTACAAGAATACTAATCTTAGACACTTTCACCTGGTTTGTGCCTTCATGTGTGATGGATAGAGTGTCCCACATCTTCTTCGCAGTTTTACATCCATGAACTTTATCATATTCACTTCTGTTTAAATCACAACTCAAAAAGAACTTGGCTTTTGAATTTAGTTGAAATTTAACTTCGTGATCAGCTGACCATCTATTACGAGGAATGGTATTTCCTTCATCATCTATTGGTATGTATGGTCCATTCTTGATGATGTCTCAAAGATCAATATGTGTGGATTCTATGAAAAGCTGCATCCTGTCTTTCCAATAATGATAATCTTCACCATTGAACGCAGGAGATCTTGTGACAGAGGCACCTTCAGCTATAAAAACATGTGATTCATCCATAGATCTTTGTCCTCACTTTGTAAAGGTGGTTCTTGAAAACCGAGCTCTAATACCAATTGAAGTAAATCACACATTAATATAGAATTCACGTACAATATACGATATACACAAAAAAGGGGGTTGAATTGTGTAATCTTTTTGTGAATACAAAATCTTTAATATGTCTTGTTAAGAATTTCTCTAACTTGTTAAAAGAATACCACAAAGTTATACAATATTAGTTACATAGTTAAATCGCAAATAACTTCTATATACTTAAAGTAAAAGGATAGAAGATAGACGCTCCGATTTTTATACTAGTTCACCCTAAACCATAGGCTATGTCCAGTCCTCAGAGTTCGTCTGAGTATTTTACTATACTTCAACAAATTTACAAGTATTCTTTCTTCCCTTCTAGAGCCTCTTTAGGTCTCTTACACAAAGTATTCTTTCTGCTATCTTAGCCTCTCTAGGCTCTTAGCCTTTTCTTTCTCTCACTAGAAAGATATTGTGAGCTTTTGTTATAGTAAGGATTGCTCTCTAGTATCGTACTTTTAAATACAAAATTTTTCTTTGTAAGTATACACTTAAAAGCCCAAAAGTTGTAAGATCAAAAGTTATTCAATCTTCGACTATGGCTAGTATTTATAGCCTAAGTCTCCAACTGCTTTTTGATTCTTGATAACTGCTTCTTGATTCTTGTAGAACTTGTTATTTAGTTAAGTTCTATAACTAACTCCAACTAACTAATTGTCTGACGTACTAGCGTATCTTCATCTTTGTATCGTCTGTGTTTTCTTTTCTTCTGTGTTTTCACTTCTTCTGTATCTTTTGCTTCTTCAGTGTTTTCACCTCTTCCGTGTTTTCCTTTCTTCTGTATCTTCTGCTTCTTCTGTGTTTTCACCTTTTCTATATTGTCAGTTCTTTTGTATCTTTTGCTTCTTCTATGTTTTCTGTTTCTTCTGCACACTTAACACACTTATCAAAATAGTTCATTTATTTCTAATATTATTATTATTTGATTGTCACCAAAATTAATAATCGTGAAGTCCTCTTGACTTAACATCATCCATCCATTTAAAAAATTAAAATTTCACACATTTATTTGGGGATTGCTTTCTATTTCTTATTAAAGTGGACATTTGCTATATCTCGATGCTTTTTGTTTTTACAATGTTTTCTCTATAGCTTCATCTATTTCTAATCGCAACCATATTATCATCTCTATAACAAATTTCATATTCTCTTATGAGAATTCGATAATTTATTCTACCAAAATCACCTTGTCATCATGCGTCATTTACAACTTCAGGATTTAATGATTTTTTAATGTTTTATTGAGTCTAAACTTAACAACACTAGTGATAGGTAGGAAACTTGTTGACTTTTGTTCTAAGAAAAAAGATTAAAAAAGAAAAAGTATTAATCCATTTTTTTGTTATACTTATGGTAACCTTAGTTTCTTAAATAGGTTTCAGTTTTCTTTTGATTTCTATTTATTTGTTTATATTTCTAACTTTCTATTTGTTTTGTTTTAATTTTTTTACAAAAATTCATATCTTCTATTTTGTTAATATTGATTCCATCTTAACTCTGCCTAATTGTTTTTGTTATATGTTGTCACTAGTTATTGATATATTTGATGATTCTAAGTCAAATATTTGTGTTGTTAAGGCTATCTCTTTAATCCATTATTGCTAATTTTGTCTTATATATTTAGAAATGGTTCATCCTAGCGTGTTAATTATGGTATGCACATTTTAGTATCATACTAGCTTTAAATTAAGATTAAAGGCTTTCATAACCATTTAGTGTCTCTAAAGAAGCTTAAAACCTTCGTGGTTTTACTTTTCATTTAGTACTTTAAAGATGTTTTACCTTATTATATTCTTTCTGATAAAGATTAGAATGAGTATACAAAGCTTTAATATGAAATCATAGTGCATTTTCACCTTATTTAAAAATAAATACTTAATTATAAGCATATATATAGTAGCTAGAGCAAGGTTAATCTTATAGAAAATAGCTAAAATAGATGTTGCTTTATAAGGACAAGAAAGGGGTTTTGATTGTGGTCAAACAACATATTACTAAGAACTAATCAAACTTAAAATATAAATAAATTAATATAGAATAAACATTGGTCTAGTCTAGATCTAACTTAGGAATTGTTTATTGATCATCAATAAAAACATAATCAGCTCATATTTCAGATATTCGTTATTGGAATTATTTTCCTATCTCTCATTTTTTAGAAAGAAAATTAGTACAATTCACCATATCTACTAAAGAACCAAAGTTAAAAATATGGAATAGATGTGTTGATAAAATTCTAAATCCTTACAAAGCACCAGGACTAGATGGTTTCAACATGTTTTTCATCATTAAAACATGGCCAATCATTAAGAGAATGGTTCATAATGCCATCTTAAAATTCTTTACATAGAAAAAATTGAATAAGCATATCAATATGAATTTTATTACACTGATTCTTAATTATAAAGAGCATAAGGCCTATTTTATATTGTAACTCCATTTATAAAATCATTTCCAAAATTATAGCAAATAGACTCATAAAGGGTTTGATTAAACATATTGATATAGCACAAGGTGCTTACATTCTAGGTAGAGTGATGGGTGACAACATACCACTAAAAAGAGGATATTCCTATCGAAGATTCAACCTCGCTATAAAATATTTTAAAAGTTATAAAGGTATTAGAAAAGGAGATCCAACCTCACTATACATATTTGCTCTTGTTATAAAAGTTTTCAATAGAATTTTAAAGCGAATAATGAAGAGAACTAAACACTTCATATTTCACTCAAAGTGTAGAACTTTAGGCATAACTAACCTCATCTTTGTTGATGTTTTGATCATCTTAGCTAGAGTTAACATAACCTAAATCACTACATTGATAAAATCAATCAAAATGTTTACAAAACTATCTAGGCTTGAAATAAACCTCGATAAGAGCTCCTTCTATATTTCTAAAAGTGTCATTGATTAAGAGAAAATAGTAAGAAGTACTATTGGTTTTAGAGGACTTCAGTTTCTTCATATATCTTAGGATTCCAATATCCTCCACTACACTGAAATATGGAAAAATTTAAACCTCTAGTTGATACAATATAGGAAAAATTTATGGTTGAAGTATGAAAGCACTATCATTAGCTGGCAGAGCTCAACTAATCTTAGTTGTCCTAAACTATATTAATATGCATTGGGAAACTCACTTAGCTATTCCTAAGGCTGTAAGGAAGATAATTGATAAAATACTCAAAAGATTCATATAGTCTAGAAATAAAATAGAAGAATATATAACCTCTATCAAATAGTCTGAGGTTTACACTTCTAGGAACCATGGAGGCTTGAATATAATCCCATTGAGAATTTTAAAATTATATATGCTCAATAAGAGACTATGGAGATTGGTTGAAAAAGTGTAAATGGGTACATAAATAGTACATAAAAGGGAAGAACTTATGGAAATTAGACCTGTCAATAAGAAACATATCAACCACTTTAAAGGTCATCCTTAATATCAAAAGCATAGTCAGATCAAACTTTGTTAAGAAGATTGGAAATGGAATAAAAACACTCATTTAGTATGAAAAACACTCATCTATAAAAATCATAATATTATAATTACTCTTATGCACGAGGATGTTATTCACTCCAAATTTTCTTATCTTAGCTTGTCAAATGAGATTAACAATCTGGTTTAACTTTATGAAATAGAAGATAAAAACTAGTGGCTTCCTTCCACTGAAGGAAACTTTAATAATTTTTCTTATAAATGACTTTTTCAAGAGAAAATTAAGTGTGTTCCATAATATGCTGCTATGTGGTTTAATTTCATACTTCTTAGAGCTGCAAAAACCTTATAGAAAGCCATCAAGAATAGGTTACCCACCATTGAGATATTTAATAACTTTTCATTCATGACCAATTGGTGTGTTCTATGTAAATGTAAGATGGAAGGTGCATCATACTTGTTTTTTAAATGTAGCTTCACTAGTTCCTCTTGGAGGTTGATATTACACAAAATTTCTATTAATAATCTTTCTGCTAATTAGCAACAAATAGTTGTGTGGTGTTTAAATTTAATGAACATTGCTAAAGATATAAGAAGTTGTTCCTACATTGCTCTATCTTAGCAACGACTCCAAAAACTTGATCGCAAGGTTACACATGCTAAGTTTTAATATTTATTAACCTTGGTAAATTTCATAAGTGTATGGGTCGTTCTCGCAGTACCTAAGATATCGTTCCCATGAGGAGGGAAATCTAGTCCTAAAATCTAAGGTCATACTAAACTACAATAATTCTAAATAACAACTAACGCATAAAATAATCAATCAAACAATCAATTGTGAATATTAAAATGCAGAGATATCAACAAAATAGCAAAATCACACAACCTAATCCAAAAATCAACCTAGAAACTATCAAGTGAGAGAAAAGGGATTTTAATCTGAAGCTAATGAAAATCTAACCAATTATACAATTATTGAATTAATAGGTCTAGACAGTCCTAGGGTAAATTACTCTCTCTCGAGTTGTAATCTTTAACCTTACCTAATGATCCTTAAATTAAACTGTGGAATTGTGATCTCTTGATTCACAATTTACCCACAACCTAAAATAGTTCTAAAATTGTCTATAACCTATCAGGAACCTATGTTCGATCTCTCGTTACATCATTCTATCGGTTTGATCCAATTCTTCTTTATTAATTTACCTAACTCTCGTTAGCCTAAATTGATTATTTTCACTCATATCACCCTCTCAGTTTTTTGCTGAATTATTACAAAAAGAAATTAAATCACAATTAATTCAATAATAACACAATCAATTAAACTTATTAATCTTGAGAATTAAAAACTCGAAGGTAAGTATAGACAAAACTCAACATTCAACATAACCGATTCTCAACGAATATTGCAATTTCATACATCAATAAAATTGAATAAACGAAAAATACTTTTAGGAACAGAATTTGTGGAGGCAGCGATAGCGGGAAACCAGTTATTCTAAGAAGTAAATCGCTTCTAGCTTTGTCTCCGTGTTTCTCTTCCTTCGTCTCCTTCCTCAATCTCGAAATTTCTCTCTAATTTTTCTCTCAGAATTGGCTGATATGATATCTTTCTTCCATGACTCTCCAAACTTGCTCCTTCTATCTTGTAATGTTCTATTTATTCTTGGAAGCCCTACGTTTAATTCGGGGTCGAAACAATCTGAAAAATCGTGCAAAATTTAAGTTTCTGTATCAGCCCAACGCAGGCCACGATCATGGCCCTACCTGCCACAATCGTGGTCAGAGCCTAAACCTTTCACTCACGATCATGGCCCAAAGTGCATGATCGTGGCCAGGGTCCTTTCACCTCGCCTCTTTTTATCATAGTTGTAGCCTGTTGTGCCACGATCATGGCCTGTGGTTTTAGCCCAAAACTCTCCAAAACTTCTTTGTTTTGCACCGTTTACCTTGAAACACTAACAAACCTATCAAGGTACCTAAAAAATATAAAATTTAATCCTGAAGACTTATACTAACCCATAAAAACAACTAAACACATAAACTAACACAATTGAAACCTAAATACACACTAAACACTCAAAATAACACTAAACACTTAACAAATCAAACCCTAAAACACAATGCAAATCACAACTATCATGTTCTATGTAAATGTAAGATAGAAGGTGCATCATACTTGTTTTTTAAATGTAGCTTCACTAGTTCCTCTTGGAGTTTGATATTACACAAAATATCTATTAATAATCCTTCTGCTAATTGGCAACAAATAGTTGTATGTTGTTTAAAGTTAATGAACATTGATAAAGATATAAGATGTTGTTACTACATTGCTTTATCCTATATAATGTTAGCCATATGGGGATAAGATAAATATGAGGATTTTCAATAAAAAGGAAATAAGCTTATAGGTGTCTTCTAGAGAGCTACTGCCTGCTATAAGATTATATAAATTTATTCTAAAGAAACTTCTCTTGAAATCTGATTGTATCAATATGTGGTGCTAGCAGATATCTTACAAACTAAAAGTTGTACTTTGTTTTATTAACATAGTTTCCTATCTTTGATTTGTAACATTCTCATCCTATAATGATGAGATTGTAACTTTCTTATTGATGCCTTTCATAGTTTAATTCAATTCATATTTTCAAATAAAAAGTTAAGAACATAAAGATTTAATTAATTAGTAGATTAAATAAATAGAAAGATCAATGAAGTAAAGCACAACAAGTCACATATTTACATTTAATTCAGTCAATTATTCTTCTTAAGATCTAAAAATCCTATACCCAATATTCCATTAAACCTAAGTTGCTTCGTACATCTAAAGGATTAGATATGTCCATATTTAATATTTAATATATAACATAACAATATATTATATTGAATAATAAACAAGTAAACCTTTGTAAGATTCAATCACTATAATTTAATCACTTTAATTATAAAACATGAACATAAATAAACAAATGATACTCTAAATATAAATTGAATAATAAAACCAAATCAATTTTTAAGGTTTAATACATCCCAAGGTATTAGTTTCCTTTGACTAAATGTAGAATTCTGGCTATATAGGGTCATATATAAGTAAAGAAAGAAGAAAAAGTGAAGAAGACTTCTCCACTAAACCATAGGAAAACATAATATGAAAATCTTCCAAAAGTTATGGTTTTTTAACTCTTTAAATAAGAGAATCCATGTCAAGTTTGTAAAAGACATAGTTTGCAAAACATTTGTATTATAAGTTAGAGATTTCTCAACTTTTATCTACGGAGAGATATGGCTATAACACACCTATGTCTGAGGTTATAGATCTTTTTTATTAAAATTATAAAAATGAAAATGGGCTTAGAGATGCTTGTGTCTGATGTTATGGATCATTTTATAAATTTTCTATATTAATACATGGGGATAGGTGTGTCTTAAAATGTATATCTTTAAGGATCTTTTTTTTTTCTACATAGACTCTTATTAGCTTGTGTGCCAGGTTATGTCTTCATTCCTAACTCCTTAGTATAAAACACATTTTTGTTTTTTCAAGCTCAATGACATTAATGCAACTAGTAAATCAAAAACTCAAAATGTTAAAGTTTTAGAGCTTTTTATAATATTTTCACAATATCTTAAATCATCACAGTAAGAGATTAGGTGAGAAAGTTAAGCTAGTTTAAGAAGTGTTAAAAGTATAATGAATACATTTAGGCATAAAATAAGAGCAGAAAACTACATATTAAGATGGTAAAACATACCATTTGCATTCCTATCAAATTCTTGTACATGTAACTTTTTCTTTCACCAGGAAAACGTACTTTTTATGTTTTTTTTTATATAAAAAGTATCCTCTAATCCATTCCTCATGATATATAAAAGCATATGCATTATAAGATATAAATATAACTAAGACTTTAAATAAACATAATATCATAAGGTTAAAGTTTAATGAAATTTTGAATGGAAATTAACATAACAAATTAACTCAAAAAATAGTGTAAAAATTCAGTAAACTTTTCTTACTTTTCTTAAAGATTTCTCTCTAATCACTTCATTGTTTTATGGGCCAAGCGTTCGATTCTAATTCCTGCTATATAAGTGCACTACCGTAAGCTTACTAATGGATCAAAACTCCACTATTTAGATCATATGCATGTAGAGATCAAAAGGTCTTTATTTCTCATTTGAAATGGAGCTAAGGTCAAACATGAATAATTTTCTTGAAAAATAACGCTAAAACCAAATAAATTAGTGGAGCATTCGCAACATATGTTGGGTGGATGTAGTAATTAGGAAGACATCCATGTTATACCTTTAAATACTCTGTAATCTCTTCATTCAAGCCATCTCGTAATTAGGAACATAAATTTTTGTTATCAAATGATTTTTTTGACTTTTCCCCAATTTTTTACACGTCATATATTCACGTACAAATTTACAAGTCCATTGTTCAAACTCAATCCAGTAAAATTACCTTTGATTGTAAAACACAACCTTACACTTAGCATTTAGTTTCTTTTTCACAATACCTTTTTATCGATTTGATTCAAATTCACTACTAACCATTAAGGTTTAGTCAAAGAAATTGAAATTTAAGCTTGTGCTTATATGATGAGTTTTTATAATGCTTGAAGGGGCTAATATATTTGGCAGTCAGATTGAAATAGATGTCTCAATCTCATATGGCTCAAAAGCTTATAAAGCGAAGAAATTTAACCAAAAAATTCCGTACTTACCTTTTAAACCCATTATCAATGTTAATTAAAGTTAATATCTTCAATTAATTTAACAATTCAATAAATTTCGCTTTCATATTTTAACTAGTTTAAGTCTATAGCATGCATAAATTTAACCAATTAAAACCAATTAAAGGAAAATGTTCCAGTTAAAACACATCTTAGAGTAATTCTTCCCCTACACTTAAAACCTATATTGGCCTTAATGTAAAAGCTAAAAATGCAAAATAGAGAAACTCACGCATATAAGAAATTCAAAAATAATGACATAAACAAAAATAAGATAAGGAAATAAAAAAACAAGTATGATTTCTCGGGTTGCATCTAATGTGACACCTATGTTTACATTAGCTTGACTCAATGTCTCTTTCAATTGATAAAGATTGGGTACTCAATGTTCAATTTGACTAAAATTTTCATTTGAAAGTCTTTGTAAAGAAGTTCGAATCTTGTTTCATTCACTTTGAACACAATGGAAGTTGCTAAACTTTGAATTTCCTTTTATAGAAAAAAATTTTTGCCTTCTCTTTTAAAATCCTTGCACTCATAAAGAAATCATTATGGATCTCCTCTAATTTTTGTAGTTGAAACTTCCTATGCTCTCCACTTTCATTCATATTTATGTAAAAACTCTAATTGCCAACATGGTTTTTTTTTCTAGTTCAATTAGGAAGTGATATGATCTCACAAACACTAATTGATAAGGTGATATACCTATAATTGTCCTATAGGTAATTCCAAACATATATAAAGCATCATCCAAATGTGTAATCGAGTCTTTTTGATTTATGTGTACCAAATTTTCAATGATGAACTTAATCTCTCAATTAGATACCTCTATTTACCTATTAGTTTATAGATGATATATAGTAGATAACTTATGAGTCACATATTATTTTCTTGGTAAAGCTTCCATAATTTTATTGGAAAAGTGAATGATGCAATCACTTACTAGAGCATTTGGAATTCTAAACCTAGAGAAGATGTTAGACTCAAGAAAATCTGTGACAACTTTCAAATCAATTGTCCTTTTGCCTCTAGCTTCCTCCTAGTTTAAGAAAGAATACACAGCTAGGAGAATATAAATATAACTAGAATATATATGAAATGGCCTCATAAAATTAGTAATATAAATATAAAAAGATCATAATAAAATAAGGTTTTCTGGTATCTTATCCCTTTAGGACTACACATAGAGGAATCCAATGTTTGGTGCCAAGATTTTCATCTCCACCTTTCTCTTTGATTTCGAAATTAAATTTGTTCAAGAGAAGTATTCGTCTTATCAAAAGTTTCATCTCTTTGTTTGTCATCAAGTAATGAAGAGCTATATAATCATACCAAACAATGACTTTGGTTTTAAAAATTGTCATTTATTACTTCCATTAAGCTTATGGCACTATACTTGGTAAATTTCTACAATTAGTTAGAAAGCATGCCTGATTACGGTTCAAATCAAATTGGTTTAGGTTATTTATTATTGTTAGTAATTGAAGATTATAGGTTGTCAGCTTGAATCAGCTGTATGACTTTAAAAGAAGGAAAGTCATATTTGGCTAAAAGGCAACCCTTAATGGATTTAAAACCAAATCCCCTTAAAGGTGAGCAAAAGCTTGAATAGGACTTATTTTCTTCAAAGATGAATAAGAAAGAAATGGGTCAAGCTTACTATTGAGTGCGCTTTTTTCTAAATGTTAAAAAAAACTCTTATATAAAGCTAACATGGCTGGCTACGTACAAGTATAGCCAAAGAAAATGAGATAAGATAGACGGTCATGCATTGTTGGAGACAAAGAGTACTAATTCTTATTCAAAAAGAAAGTGAACTACATGGGTGCTCAGAGAATGTTTGGTCAGTAAAAGAGACCCCTTTTATAGGTCTTCCTAGGGTAAAAACAATGAATAAGAGTTATTTTTAATAGTGTAATAGTTATTTTAGACATCATTCAATGTTATGGAAGTATAACAAATGCATAAAGTGCTTTCCTTAATCCTTTGCTTGCATTGTCCTAAAACATAATCACTTATTTCACTCATTATCTAAAAAGGGATGCTCTATTTAGGATATTGGATAATTAGATATCGGTTAATAGGTCTTTAAGCTTCTCAAAAACCAATTTACATACCTCATCAAATGCAAATATCACATCCATGTATAGAAACTTGCATAATGGTAGTGTTATTTTGAAGATGTCTTAGATAAATCTTTAATAAAAACCCATATAACTAAGAAAATAATGAACTTCTTACACACTATTAGGATAATGTAAAGATTGGATAATATTAATTTTACCTATATTCCCTAGGTGAAATAACATGGCATAAAATGATACGTTTATGAACCTTAAATAACATTTTTTAAATCTAACAAAAGTTTAGTTTCTATTCACCTTTTCAAAGACAATTATCAAATAAGTCTTTATGAACAATAAAATAATCCATAAATACTTTTATAATATGCTTAACAAGATCTAAAAACATGCTAACCATACATTTCTAGAAAGTATCAAGGATTAAATGATATACGACAATATAAAAAGGCCTTAAAGGGATATGTAAAAGTCATCATTTCTTGATCATCTAGTGCTATAAAGATATGAAAATATTTGAATGACCATTAAGGAAATAGTAAGAAGCACAACTAGCTATCTTTTTAAGAAATTGAAAAAAGGTAAAGGGACACAGTCCTTGTAAGTCCCCAAATTTAATTTTCCATAGTCTAAGCACGCTCACCACGCCTTCTAAATGCCCATAAGCACTAACTAATTATTTTAGTTCTTAATAACCATTATCTTTATTTTCTTAGGCACCACTTATACTAAACCCAATTGCTACCTTAAATATGATAAATCATTACAACTTTAAAAGTTTAAGGAATTACTTTTTTTACCACATCTATAATGTTTTGGTTCAAGCTCATTGTTAGATTTTGAGTTTTATTACTTCTTCAAATAAGATATGATGCATACATATAAATAGGATGATTCATCTAATATCTATGATTATCTGCCCCATATCTATCTTCTTGTCCTTAGGAATTGCATAGGATTTTCCTCTTATAGCACATTTGACTTATTGGAGATTATCATTGATAATGTATCCTTATCTCTCACAAACACATATTTGATGTTACTAGAGAGAGGCTCCAAATCTTGGATGGGTGCTTGTAAAATAGAGGGTGATGGTTTCCCGTCACAGATTGGTAGTAAAAGATAAAAAGAATTACCTTATAGTTATAATTTCAAGAGATCAATACACTACAAGAAAATAGTGAATTAGGGACAAAAAATACCGACAGAAATGACAAATATTCCATCGGTATATAACATTACCGACAGAATAAACCGACGGCCAAAAATGTCAGAGATTTAACCACAGCTAAACTTACCGACGGAACGTTTCTTTACCATCGGTAAAATTGCAGACAGTTTATTTTATTCTGTCGGTAATTTCAACTGAGAAGTTACCGACAGTAAGTTGCTCACCCGTATGTAAATTTATCAACGGTAAGTTACTCACCCATATGTAAATTTAGCAACAGAATGTTTCGAATACGGTCGGTGAAGTTACCGACGGTGATGTTTTGTCCGTCGGTAAATTCTGACCTATTACCTACGAAACGTATTGTCCGTCGATATAGTATATAGACAATTGCCAACGGAAATTATGTATATTTCTGTTGGAAAAAATTTTATTAATTTTTTTAAAAATATGTATTTCCATTATATTTAAATTATAATCATCAAAAAATTTTATTAATAATATATATTTAATTAGATATAAATAATTAAATAAAATTTTGATTATTGAATAAAAATTAAAATATCTTAATTAATAATAAAAACGTTACATCGTAAATAATAATATCTGTAATACAAAGTAAATGACCAATACTATACTACTGATCAGGAGCAGGTGGATCGTCTGGTA
>JANZXR010034551.1:0-14172 GCA_027575705.1 Erythroxylum echinodendron | reverse complement strand
CTTAATTAGTCTAATCATGCTTTATTAAATAAATAAATAAATAAATAATATTTAAAAAAAAATTTCGGGGCTAATATTTGGTGGGTAAAGAAGCCCATTGGGATTGTCGGTATACACGATCGATGGGCAAAATAGCCCATTGGCACGGTCGCTAGGCAACCTTGATGGGCAAAACAACTCGTTGGCACGGTCGCTAGGCACCCTTAGTTGGCAAAACAACTCATTGGCATGGTCGTTAGGCACCTTGGGTGGACAAAACAGCCTGTTGGCACAGTTCCTAAACACCTTCGATGGGTAAAACATTCTACTGGCATGGTCACTAGGCACCATCGATGGGCAAAACAACCAGTTGGCATGGTTGTTAGACATCTTCGGTGGGCAAAACAACCCATTGAGCACCTTCGATGGGAAAAATAGCCCGTTGGACACCCTTGGAAGGAAAAATAGCCTATTGGGCACCTTCGGTGGGTAATACATCCCGTTGGCATAGTCGCTAGGCACCTTTGGTGGGAAAATAGCCAGTTGGGTGGCTTTGGTTGGTAAAAAATCCCATTGGCATGATTTTTAGGTAGTTACGGTGGGCAAAATAGTCTGTTGGAATGGTAGCTAGTCACTTTTGATGGGCAAAACAACCCTTTGGCACGGTTGCTAGGCACCTTTATTGGGAAAAACAACACGTTGGGCACCTTCGGTGGGTGAAACAGCCCATTTCCAAGAACACTAGGAAAATTTTGGTGGGTAAAATATCCAGTTCGCATACCGTCAGTCGGCAAAGTAGTCAGTTGGTATAGTCATTAGGCACATTCGGTAGAAAAATGATTCGTTGGCACTGTCGCTAGGCACCTGAGTGGGTAAAAAAGCATATTGGCATCGGTGGGCCAAATAGTCCATTGACACGGTTGTTAGGCAACTTCAGTGGGAAAAAAACCCACTTGCACACCATCGGTTGGAAAACAGTTCGTTGGCACAGTCACAAGGAACATTCAGTGGAAAAAATGAATCGTTGGCACAACTTTAGGCAAAACTACCCGTTGGCACACCTTTGATGGGAAAAACAGCTCATTAGTATGGTCTTTAGGCACCATTGGTGGCAAAAATAGCTCGTTGGGCACCTTCAGTCGGTAAAATAGCTCGTTGGCACAGTCACTAGGCACCTTAAACAGGCAATACAGCCCATTGGCAAGGTTGTTAGGCACCTTGAGTGGCCAAAACAACCTGTTAACACGGTCATTAGGCACCTTTGATGGTCAAAACAACCCATTGGCACGTTCACTAGCACCTTTGGGGGGAAAAATAGCTAGTTACGCACCTTTGGTAGGCAAAATAGATTATTGACATGGTTGCTTGGCACTCTCAGTGGGAAAAACAACTTGTTGGCATGGTCACTAGGTACCTTTCATAGGTAAAAAGCTCATTGGCACGGTGGTTAGCACCTTCAGTGAGCAAAATAGCTCGTTAGGCAACTTCGATGGACATAACAGCTCATTCGCACGATTACTAGGCACCTTCGGTGGGCAAAATAGCCTGTTGGTATGTTCGCTGGGCACCTTTAGTAGGAAAAGCAGACAGTTGGGCATCTTTGGTAGCCAAAATAGCCTATTGGCATGATCGTTGGGCACCTTTGGTGGGAAAAAAGAGCCACTTGGGCACCTTTGGTGGGCAAAATAGCCCATAGGTACGATTGCTTGGCACTATCTGTGGGCAAAACAACCCATTGGCATGGTCACTAGGTGCCTTTAGCTTGCAAAACAACCCATTGGCATGGTGGCTAGGCAGCTTTGGTGTGCAAAACAGCTTGTTAGGTAGCTTTGGTGGGCAAAACAAACCATTCGCACAGTTACTACGCACCTTTGGTGGGCAAATTAGCCTATTTGTACCTTCGCTAGGCACCTTTGGTGGGAAAATAGCTAGCTGGGCACGTTTAGTGGGCAAAACAACTCGTTGGCATGGTGGCTATGTAACTTCGATGGGCAAAATAGACCGTTGGGTATGTTCAGATGGCACAACAGCCTGTTGGCACAATCACTAGACACCTTCAATGGGAAAAACAACCCGTTGGAACACCTTCGGTGGTAAAACAGCCTGTTGACAAGATTGCTAGGTATCTTCAGCTGGCAAAACAGCTCATTGGTAAAGTCGCTATGCGTACCCAATGGGAAAAATAGCTCATTGGTACAGTAGCTAGGCAACCATGATGGACAAAACAACTCATTGGCACAGTCGCTAGCCACCATATATGGGATAAACAACTCATTGGTAGGATCACTAGGCACCCTCGGTTGGTAAAACAGCTCATTGGAATGGTCGCTAGGCACCTTGTGTGGGCAAAATAGCCTATTGGCATAGTTCCTAGGCACCTTCAGTGGGCAAATCAGCCCATTGGCACAGTGGCTAGGCATGTTTGGTGGGAAAAAGTGGCTAGTTGGCACCATCAGTGGGCAAAACAGGTTATTGGCACAGTCATTAGGCACCATCAGTGGGCAAAACAGCCTGTTGGCATGGTCGCAAGGAACCTTCAGTGGGCAAGACCACCTATTAGGCACCTTTGGTAGAGAAAATAGCCCGTTAGGCACCCTTGGTGGGAAAAACAGCTAGTTGGGCACCTTCGGTGGGTAATACAGCCCTTTGGCACAATCGATAGGCACCTACGATAGGCAAAACAGTCTGTTGGAATGGTCGCTACTCAGGTTTGATTGCTAGCCACCCTTTTTAGGCACCTTCAGTGGGTAAAATAGCCCGTTGACAAGGACGCTAGGCAAGTTTTGGTGGGAAAAATAACCAGTTAGCACACTGTCAGTGGGAAAAACAATTTGTTGGCATGGTCATTAGGCACATTTGATGGAAAAATGGTCCGTTGGTACAGTCGTTAGGCACCTTGGGTGGGCAAAATAGCCCATTGGCATCAGTGGGCCAAACAGTCTGTTGGCATGGTTGCTAGCCAACGTTAAAGGCAAAAAGCCCACTTGCACACTTTTGGTTCAAAAAACAGTCCGTTGGCACGGTCACTAAGCACATTCAGTGAAAAAAAGGCCCGTTGGCATAACTTCGGTGGGTAAATACCCATTGGCACACCTTTTATAGTTAAAACAACCCATTGGTATGGTCTCTAGGCACCATTGGTAGGAAAAACAGCTCGTTGGGCACTTTCGGTGGGTAAAACGGCCTATTGGCATGGCCGCTAGGCACGTTCAGCAGGTAATAGAACCCGTTGGTAAGGTTTTTAGGCACCTTGGGTGGGCAAAACAGCACGTTTGTATGTTCACCAGGCACCTTCGATGGTCAAAACAACCTGTTGACACATTCGATAGGCATCTTTTGGGGGAAAAATAGCTAGTTGGGCACCTTCGGTGGGCAAAACAGCCTATTGACACAGTTGCTTGGCACCCTCGGTGGGCAAAACAACTCATTGGCATGGTCTCTAGACACCTTCGATGGGCAAAAAGCCCATGGCTCGGTGGTTAGACACCTTCGATAGGCAAAACAGCTCGTTGAGCAGCTTTAGTAAGGAAAACAACCCGTTTGCATGATCACTAGACACCTTATGTGGGCAAAACAACCCTTTGATACAGTTGTTGCGCACCTTTGGCGGGAAAAAAAGAGCTAGTTAGGCACCTTCGATGGGCAGAACAACCCGTTGGTACACTTGTATGGCACCCTCAGTCGGTAAAACAACCAATTGGAATGGTCGCTAGGCACCTTTGGAGGGCAAAACAACCCATTGGCACAGTGGTTAGGAATCTTAGGTAGGCAAAACAGCCCATTGGAATTAGCACGTTCACATTTTTGCTAGGCACCTTTGGTAGGAAAAATAGCTAGTTGGGGATCTTTGGTGGGCAAAATAACCAGTTGGTCCAGTCGCTAGGCACGTTCGGTGGGAAAAATAGCCCATTGGAACACCTTTAGTAGGTAAACAGCTCGTTGGCACGATTGCTAGGTACCTACAGTGGGCAAAACAAATCATTGGCATGGTCGTTATCTAAAATCTGTGCGCAAAACAACTAGTTGGAAGGGTGACTAGGCACTCTCGATGGGCAAAACAACTCGTTGGCATGGTCGCTAGGCACCTTGGGTGGGCAAAACAGCCTGTTGATATGGTGGCTAGGCACGTTCGATAGGAAAAACAACTCGTTGGCACCTTTGGTGGGCAAAGCAGTAAGTTGGCATAGTTGCTAGGCACAATTGGAGGGCAAAACAACCCATTGGGCACCTTTGATGGGAAAAATAGCCCGTTGAGTACCCTCGGTGGGAAAAACAACCCATTGGGCACCTTCGGTAGGTAAAACAGCCCATTGGCACAGTCACTAGGCACTTTTGGTAGGAAAAATAGCCATTTGGGCACCTTCAGTGGGTGAAAAAGCCGGTTGGCACAATTGTTAGACATCTTTAGTGGGTAAAACAGTCCGTTGCAATGGATGCTAGTCACCTTCAGTGGGCAAAACAGTCTCTTGACAAGGACACTAGCAATATTTGGTGGGAAAAATAGCCCATTGGCATATCATCAGTGGGTAAAATAGTCCATTGGCACTGTCACTAGGCACTTTCGGTGGAAGAAACGACCTGTTGGCACTATAGCTTATCACCTTGGGTGGGCAAAACAACTCATTGGCAACGATGTACCAAACAACCCATTGGTATGGTTGCTAGGCAACTTCAGTGGGAAAAAAGCACATTTGTGTACTTTCGGTCAAAAAAACTGTATATTGGCACGATCACTAGGCACATTTTGTGGAAAAAATGGCCCATTGTCATGCATCTGCTGGGCAAAACAACCTATTGGCACACCATCGGTAGGCAAAATAGCCAGTTAGTGTGGCTGCTAGGCACCATTGGTTGGAAAAACAGCTCATTGGGCACCTTTGATGGGCAATACAACCCATTGGCACAGTCGTTAGGCACCTTGGTTGGGCAAAACAGCCTATTCGCAAGGTCACTAGGCACCTTCGATGGTCAAAAAAACCTGTTGGCATGTTCGCTAGGCACCTTTGATGGGAAAAATAGCCAATTGGGAAACATTGATAGGCAAAACAGTATTTTGGCACAGTTGTTACGCCCCCTCGGTGGGCAAAACAACCTATTGGCATGGTCATTAGGTAACTCGTTGGCATAGTGGTTAGGCACCTTCTGTAGGCAAAATAGCCCGTTGGGCAACTTCTGTTGGCAAAATAACCCATTCGTACTATTCGTAGGCACCTTTGGTGGGCAAAACAGCCTGCTGGCACATTCGCTAGGCACCTTTGGTGGGAAAGAGCCAGTTGGGCTCCTTCGGTGGGCAAAATAGCCTGTTCGCACCATTGGTGGGAAAAAAGAGCAAGTTGGGCACCTTCTGTGGGAAAAAAGGCTTGTTGTTACGATTGCTTGGAACCCTCGGTGAGCAAAACAACCCAATGACATGGTCAATAGACACATTTGGTGGGCAAAACAACCCATTGGCACGTTAGCTAGGCAACCTTAGTGTGCAAAATAGCCTGTTGGGCAAATTCACTGGGTAAAACAATCCAATCGCACGGTCACTAGGCACCTTTGGTGGGAAAAACAACCCATTCGTACATTTTCTAGGCACCTTTGGCGGGAAAAACAGCCAGTTGGACACCATTGGTGGGCAAAACAACACGTTGGCACAGTGGCTAGGCACCTCAGATGGGCAAAACAGCCTATTGGGCAAGATCGGTTGGCAAAATAGCTTGTTACCACGATAAATAGGCACCTTTTGTGGGAAAAATTGTCCGTTGGCATGATTTCTAGGTACCTTCAGTGGGGAAAACAACCCATTGGCATGATTACTAGGCACCTTCAATGGGAAAACAGTCTATTGGCACGATTGCTAGGTACCTCGGTAGGCCAAACAGCTCGTTGGCATTGTCACTAGCCACCATTGGTGGACAAAACAACCCATTGGCAAGGTTGTTCGGCACATTTGGTGGGTAAAATAACTTGTTGGCATGGTCACTAGGCACCTTGGGTGGGTAAAAAAGCCTATTGGCACGGTTCCTAGGTACCCTTGTTAGGCAAAATAGCCCATTGACATGGTGGCTAGGCATGTTCGATGGGAAAAATGGCCCGTTGGCACCATTAGTAGGCAAAACAGTCTATTGGCATGGTCACTAGGCACCATCAGTGGGCAAAACAACCTGTTGGCATGGTCGCTAGGCACTTTTGGTGGGCAAAACAACCGACGGACCAGCTTCGGTGGGAAAAACAACCCTTTGGGTATCCTCGGTAGGAAAAATAGTCCGTTGGGCACCTTCGGTGGATAAAACAGCCCCTTGGCACAATCTTTAGGCACCTTTATGGGAAAAGAAGCCAGTTGGGAACCTTCGGGGGGTAAAAAAGCCTATTGGCACGATCATTAGGCACCTACGATGGGCAAAATGGGAAGTTGGCATGGCCACTAACCACCTTCAGTGGGTAAAATAGTCCCTTGGAATGGTCGCTAGTCACCTTTGGTGGGTAAAACAGCCCATTGCCATGCTTGCTAGGCACCCTTATTGGGAAAAACAACACATTGGATGCCTTCGGTGGGTAAAACAGCCCCTTGGCAACTTTTGGTGGGAAAATAGCCCGTTGGCACACCGTCAGTGTGTAAAATAGTCCTTTCACATGGTTACTGGGCACATTCAGTGAAAAAATAGCCTGTTGGCATTCCTTCGATATGGAAAACAACCCATTAGTACACCTTTGGCGGGCACCTTCGGTAGGAAAAAAAACCCATTGACACAGTCACTAGGCATCTTAGGCAGGCAACACAGTTAGTTGGCATGGTCGCTAGGGACCTTCAGTGGGCAAAATAGCCCATTCATATGGTCACTAGGCACCTTCAGCAGTCAAAACAACCCACTGGCACATTCCCTAGTTGCCTTTGGTGAGAAAAACAGCCAGTTGGACACCTTCGATAGGCAAGATAGCTAGTTAGCACGGTGGATTGGCACCTTCAGTGGGCAAAACAGCCTGTTGGCATGGTGATTAGGTACCTTTGGTGGCAAAACAGTCTACTGGGCAACATCGATATGCAAAACAGCCCATACGGATGGTCACTAGAAACTTTCGGCAAGCAAAACAACCCATTGGCACGTTTACTAGGCACATTTGATGGGAAAAACAGCCAGTTAGTCAGCTTTGATGGTCAAAACAGCCCGTTGACAAAGTTGCTAGGCACCCTCGGTGGTAAAACAACCCTTTGGTATGGTCACTAGGCACCTTCGATGGAAAAACAGCCCATTGGCATGGTGACTAGGCACCTTCAGTGGGTAAAATAGCCCATTGGCATGGTCACTAGGCACCTTTGGTGGGAAAAACTGCCTGTTGACACACCTTCAGTGAGAAAACAGCCTGTTGGCACGATTTCTAAGCACCTTCGGTGAGAAAATAGCCTATTGGCATGGTCGCTATGTACACTTGGTGGGCAAAATAGCTCCTTGACAAGATCGATATGCATCCTCAGTGGGCAAAACAACTCGTTGGTATAGTCACTAGGCGCCATTTGTGGGGAAGACAACCCATTGGCATGGTCGTTAGGCACTTCAGGTGGACAAAATAGCCTGTTGGCATAGTTTCTAGTCACCTTCGGTTGATAAAACAACCTATTAGCAAGGTGGCTTGATACGTTTGGTGGAAAAAATAGCCCGTTGCCACAATTGCAGGAACCATCGATGGGCAAAATCTGTTGACATGGTCACCAGGCACCTTCAGTTGGCAAAACAACTCATTGGGCACCCTCAGTGGGAAAACAGCCTGTTGGGCACCTTTGCTAGGTAAAACAGCCCATTAGCATAGTCCCTACACACCTTTGGTGGGAAAAATAGCAAGTTGGGGGCCTTCGTTTGGTAAAAAAACCCATTGGTACTATCGCTAGGCACATTCGGTTGGCAAAACATCCCGTTGGCAATATCACTAGGCACCTTCGGTGGGCAAAGTAGCCCATTGTTATGGTCGCTAGGCTCCTTCGGTGGGAAAAACAGCCCATTGGCACAGTCAGTAGTCACTTTTGGTGGGTAAAACAACCTGTTGGAATGGTCGCTAGTCACCTACAATGGGAAAATAGCTCGTTGGAACGGTTTGTTTTCCAACGGACTATTTTCCCACCAAAGGTGACTAGCAACTATTCCAACGGGTTGTTTTCCCACCGAAGGTGACTAGGAACCATTCCAACTGGCTGTTTTCCCACCGAAGGTGACTAGCGACCATTCCAACAGGCTCTTTTCCGACCGAAGATGACTAGCAACCATTCCAATGGGCTGTTTTCCCACCAAAGATGCTCAACGAGCTATCTTTGCACCACAGGTGCTTGGAGAATGTGCCAAAGGGTCGTTTTGCCCATTGTAGGTGCCTAATTACCATGCCAATGGGCTGTTTTTCCCACCAAAGGAGCCTAGCGACCGTTCCAACAGGCTCTTTTCCCACCAAAGATGACTGGCAACCATCCCAATTAAATGTTTTTACCATCAAAGGTGTCTAGCTACCGTACCAATGGGCTGTTTTGTCCACCAAAAGTGCGTAGTGAGCATGCCAATGGGCTATTTTGTCTGCCGAAAGTGTCCAGTGATAGTGCCAACGGGTTGTTTTGCCCACCGACACCAATGGCTGTTTTACCCTCCCGAGGTGCCTAGCGACCCTGCCAACAATGCCTTTTTTCCACTGAATGTGCTTAGTGACCATGCCTAAGAGGTGTTTTGCCCACTAAAGGTGCCTACTGACCATGCCAATGGGCTGTTTTACACACCGAAGGTGCCCAACAGGTTGTTTTTCCCATCGAAGGTGCCTAGCCACTAGGCCAACGTGTCGTTTTTGCCCGTCAAAGGTGCCTAGCGACTATGTGAATAGATTATTATGCCCACCGAGGGTGACCAATGGGCCTTTTTTCCTAGCAAGGTGCCTAGCCACCATAACAATGGGCTGCTTTACCCACCGAAGGTGCCTAGTGATAATGCCAACGGGATGTTTTGCCAACCAAATGTGCCTAGCGATAGTACCAATGGGTTATTTTGTCCACCGTTACTGATGGGATGTTTTACTTGCCCAAGGTGCCTAGCGACCATGCCAAGGTTCTTTTTTCCACTAAAAGTGCCTAGCTAATGTGTCAACGAACTATTTTGCCCACCGCAGGTATGCTAATTGGCTGTTTTCCAAGTCAAAAGTGTCAAGCGACCGTGGAATCAGTTGTTTTGCCCATGAAAGGTGCATAGCGGCTGTGTCAATGGGTTGTCTTGCCCACCAAAGGTGTATAGCGACCGTGTAAACATGTTATTTTGCCCACCAAAGGTGCCTAGAGACCATGCCAATGGACTGTTTTACCCACTAAGAGTGCCTAACAGTTTATTTTTCCCACAAATGTTGCCTAGTGACCATGCCAACAAGCTGTTTTACACACCAAAGGTGTCTGGAGACCATGCTAATGGGTTGTTTTAGCCACCAAATGCGCCCAATAAGTTGTTTTTCCCACCAAAATGGGCCAGCAACCGTGCTAGCGGGTTGTTTTACTCACCAAAGATGCCCAACGGGCCGTTTTCCCACCGAAGGTGCACCAAAGCTCTGTTTTTCACCAAATTTGCCTAATGACCATGTCAATGGGCTAGTTTTCCCCCCAAAGGTGCCTAGCGACTAAGCAAACGGGTTTTTTTACCCGCCCAAGGTACCCAACGGGCTATGTGTCCCACTGAAGGTGCCTAGTCATTATGCCAACGAGCTTTTTTCCCACCAAACGTGTTTAACAACCATCCTAACGGGCTACTTGCCCTCCAAAGGTTCCTAGAAACCATGTTAACAGGCTGTTTTACCCTCTCAACATGCCTAGTAGTCATGTCAACAAGTTGTTTTGCCTACCGAGAGTGCTTAGTGATCATGATAACGGGTTGTTTTGCCTACCAATGATTTGTTTTACCATCGAAGGGGCCTAGCTACTGTGCCAATGGGTTGCTTTGCCCATCGAAGGTGCCTAGAGACTGGGCCAACAGACTGTTTTACCTACCAAAGGTGCCCAATAAGTTGTTTTTACTGTCGAGGATGCCTAACAACTATGTCAACAGGCTGTTTTACCTACGAAAGCACCTAATGATCGTGCCAACAGGCTGTTTTACTCACCGAATGTACCCAACGAGTTGTTTTGCCCACCAATGGAACCAATAGACTATTTTCCCATTAAAGGTGTGCCAAACGGTTGTTTTCCCCATAAAAGGTGCCTAGCAACTGCACTAACTGGCTGTTTTGCCTAACAAAGGTTCCTAGTGACCTTGCGAACGGGCCTAGCGAATGTGCCAACCAAAGGCGCCTAGTAATCATGCCAACGAGTTATTTTGCCCATCGAAAGTACCCAATGGGCTGTTTTGTCCACTGAAGGTACCTAGCAATCATGCCACCAGGTTGTTTTGCCTACAGAACGTACCTAGAGACTATGTCAACGAGTTATTTTGTCAACCGAGGGTGACTAGCAACTGTGCCAATGGATTGTTTTCTCCGCTAAAGGTGCCCAACTGGCTAGTTTTCCTACCAAAGCTAACTAGCCATCGTGCCAACGAGCTATTTTGCCCATCAAAAGTACCCAATGGGCTGTTTTGCCCATTGAAGGTGCCTAGCAACCACACCAAGGGTTTGTTTTCCTCACCAGTGGTGCCTAGCAACCATGCTAATAGACTGTTTTTCCACTGATTGTGCCTAGTTATCGTGCCAACAGATTTTTTTACTCACCGAAGATTTGCCAAAGGGCTGATTTTCCAACCAAATGTTTTTCCCACCTAATATATGCCAACGGGTTGTTTTTCCCACCGAAGGTCCTTAATGACCGTGCCAATGAGCTATTTTACCTAACAAAGGTGCCCAACAGGATGTTTTTCCCACCGAAGGTGCCTAGCCAATGTTCCAACAAGTTGTTTTGCCCAATGAGGGTGCCTAACAATCATGCCAATAGGTTGTTTTCCCAATCAAAGGTTCCCAACCGGTTGTTTTTTCCACCAAAGGTGCCTACCGAAAGTGCCCAACAGACTATTCTACCCACCAAAGGTGCCTAATGACCAGACTATTTCGCCCACTGAAGATGCGCTAACAGGCAATTTTTCCCACTGAAGCTGCCTAGTGATTATGCGAACAGGCTATTTTGCCCTTTGAAGGTGCCTAGCGACCATACCAATGAGTATTTTGCCAACCAAGAGTGCCCAAAGGGTTGTTTTTTTGTCTAAAGGTGCCTAGCCACTGTACCAACGAGTCGTTTTGCCCACCAAAGATGCCTAGTGATAGTTCCTAGTGGTTGTACCAAAGGGTTGTTTTGTCGACCAATGCCAAGGGGCAGTTTTACCCTCTAAAGGTGCGTTGCGACTATGCCAACGAGCCATTTTTGCCACCGAAGGTGCCTAACGACTGTGACACATTGTTATTTTACCCACCGAAGGTGCCCAACAAACTGTTTTTCCACTAAACTGCCTATGGACCGTATGAATGGGCTATTTTGCCTAGCCAAGGTGCCTAGTGACCATATCAATGCATTGTTTTACCCACTGTAGGTACCTAGTGTCCGAGCTAATGGGTAGTTTTGCCCACTGAAGGTGCCTAAAGATCGTATAAACGGATTGTTTTGCCCTCCAAAGGCACCTAATGGCTATTTTTCCTACCAAAAGTTCCTAACAACTGTGCCAACAGGTTGTTTTGCCCATCAAAGGTGTGCCAACGGGCTATTTTTCTCACCAAAGTTGCCTAACGACTGTGCAAACGGGCTTTTTGGCCCATCGAAGGCACTCCGAAGGTGCCTATTGAGCGTGCCAACTAGCTGTTTTACCCACCAAAGGTGCCAACAGGTTGTTTTTTCCACTGAAGGTGCCTAGCCACCATGTAAAAGGGCTGTTTTGTCCATTGGAGGTGCCTAGCAACCATGACAACGGGTTAGTTTACCTACCAAAGGTGCCCAACGAGCTGTTCTCCCCCGAAAGGTGCCTGGGGAACATATTAGCAAGTTGTTTTGCCATCGAAAGTTCCTAGTGACAATGCCAACGGTCTGTTTTACCAAGCAAAGATGCCCAACTAGCTGTTTTTCCCACCAAAGGTGCCCAGTGAATGTGGCAACAGGATGTTTGCCCAGCCAAGGTGCCTAGAGTCCATGTCAACGAGTAGTGTTGCCCACTAAAGGTGCCTAACAGACTATTTTTCCCATAAATGACGCTTGGTGATTGTGCCAACGGGCTGTTTTCTCATCAAAAGAGCCTAGCAACCGTGCCAACGGACTGTTTTGCTCACCCAAGGTGCCTAATGACCATGCCAATGAGCTGTTTTGCCCACTAAGGGTGTCTAAAGATAATGCCAATGGTTAGTTTTGCCCACTGATGGTGCCTAGCAACTGTGCCAACGGGATGTTTTGCCCACCAAACGTGCCCAATGAGCTGTTTTTCCAACCGAAGGGCCCTAATGGTCTTGCCAACGAGTTGTTTTGCCCACCAAAGATGCCTAGCAATTGTGCTAATAGGGTGTTTTGCCCACTAAAGGTGCTTAGCAACCATGCCAACAGGGTATTTTTCCCACCGAAGGTGCCCAACAGGTTGTTTTTCCCAGTGATGGTGCCTAGCGACTATGCCAACAGGTTGTTTTACCCACCGATGGTGCCCTACGGGCTGTTTTTCCCACCAAAGGTACCTAATAATTGTTCCAACGGACTATTTTGCCCACCAAAGGTGCCTAGCAACCGTGCCAATAGGCTATTTTTCCCATCAAAGGTGCCCAAAGGGTTGTTTTCCCATTGATGGTGCCTAGTGATCATTCCAAAGGGCTATTCTACTTTCCAAAGGTGGCCAACGAGCTATTTTTCCCACCAAAAGTGCCCAACAACCATACCAACAAGTTGTTCTGCCCACTAAGGGGAAGCTAATGGGCTATTTTTTCCACCAAATATGCATAGTAATTTTGCCAGTGGACTGTTTTGCCCACCAAAGATGTCCCAACGGGTTGTTTTTCCCACCGAAGGTGCATAGCGACTGTGTCAACGTGCTATTTTGCCCATCAAAAGTCTACCAATGTGTAATTTTTCCACCGAATGTGCCTAGCGATCATACAAACGAGTTGTTTTTCCCACCAAAGGTGCCTAGAGATCATGTCAATGGGTTGTTTTGCCAAATGGGGGTGCCTGGCGACCATGCTAATGGACTGTTTTACCCACCAAAGGTGCCCAATAGTCTATTTTCCCCATCGATGGTGCCTAGCAACTGAGGGTGCCTAGCAACCTTACCAATAGTTTGTTTTGCCAACCGATGGTGCCTAGGGATTGTGACAAAGGGACGTTTTTCCCAACGTGTTGTTTTATCCACCAAATGTGCCTAGCAACCATGCCAACAGACTATTTTGCCCACCAAAGGTGTGTCAACGGCCCATTTTTCCCACCGAAGGTCCCTATCGACTGTGCTAATAGGATATTTTACCCACTGAAGTTGCCTAACAAGCTATTTTTCCCAAAGAAGATGCCTAATGATTGTGTCAACGGGTTGTTTTGCCCACCGAAGATGCCTAGAGACCATGTCAGTGGATTGTTTTGCCCACCAAGGGTGCCTAGCGACTGTGCCAATGAGAGGTGGGCAACTAGTTATTTTACCCACCGAAAGTGCCCAACTGGCTATTTTTCCCACTAATGGTGCCTAGTGATCATTCCAACGGGCTGTTTTGCCTACTGAAGGCACCCAACGGATTGTTTTGCCCACCAAATGTGCCTAGTAACCATACTGATGAGTTGTTTTACCCACTGATGGTGCTTAGCAATCGTGTCAACGTGTTGTTTTGCCCACTAATGGCGCACCGACAGGCTGTTTTTCCCATTAAAGGTGCCTATTAAAGGTGCCTAGGGATTGCATCTGTTAGACCCCTAAACCTCAGAGTAGCTCTCAGCGACCTCCAATGAGGAGCCTTAGGGGGGAGGTTAGCTGGATTCACATATGAGGGAGGCATGCGATAACACTAAGGCAATCGTGGGCGAGAGTGATCAGACTTGGTGCGAATTTTGGTAAAGTCTCGGACCTAGTGAAAATTGACTAGGCCCAGGCTAAGGACTTGACGGACTAAGGACTTAGACCATGCTCTGATGGATGGACCACGACTAAAGGACTTGTTGTGGGAAGCATCGGATCAGGCTAGTGTACTATGTGGGCTTCGGCGAGATCACACTACATCATCAGCGGATAGAGATCGCGGGAAGATCTTGGATGATGTGGCAAT
>JANZXR010034500.1:0-14176 GCA_027575705.1 Erythroxylum echinodendron | reverse complement strand
TTATTATTATTATTATTATTATTATTATTATTATTATTATTATTATTATTATTATTATTATTATTATTATTATTTGTGATTTAATTTATTCCTTATTTATTATTCTTAATATTATTCTTAATTTTTTATTAATAATTATTATTATTAATTTATTATTAATAATTAAATTCTTTATTATTATTAATTTTTTCTTATATTATTATTAAATTCTTTATTATTATTAATTTTTTTCATTCTTCTTTTTATTAATTATTACTATTATTTTTTTTCTCTTTATTCTTATCATTCTTATTACTTTTATTACTTTTATTATTATTATTATTATAAAATTCTTTATTATTATTATTTTTCTTCTTATTATTATTAATTAGGATTATTATTATTAATTTCTTCTTATTATTAATTCTATTATTCTTATTCTTAATTATTATTATTATTAATTTTCTACTTATTATTATTCTTATTATTAAATTCCTTATTATTAATTTTCTTCTTCTTCTTCTTCTTCTTATTATTATTAATTTTCTTCTTTTTATTATTATTATTATTATTATTATTATTATTATTATTATTATTATTATTATTAATTTTCTACTTATTATTGTTCTTATTATTATTGGTTTTATTAATTAATTTTATTAATTATTATTATTATTAAATTCCTTATTATTATTAAATTTCTTCTTATCATATGACTTTCCAATATTTTGCGGTGGTTAATTTTCCTTCATTTACTTCGTGAATTTGGTTTGACTCCTGTCAACATTCATTATATAGTCGTAATTGCAATATAAAATAACAGTGGAACGATATTGAAAATAAATATAACATAGAGCTTTAAATTACTAAAAAGTTATTTTGTTGACCAAAAAAAAGTTTCAGCCCTATTCTAAATTACTAGACAAAATATTTAAATTTCAACATAATCTTCAATATGTGGCAAAAAACCTACTAACCCACCCAAATCTTCGAGAAGGCACAAGACTAAAAAATACAAATATTTGTGTAGGATGGTCAAGAATTTTGCCTAAAGCATTATCCTTTTCATCATCTGTGAGTCCCTCTATCTCACCCAATACACTATCTAACTGTTCAACTCTTTGTTGAATATACTTTTCAGTCCTAATACTATTACACAATTTTTCTCTAATCTGATTCACGGTATCACCCAACATCCTAGCAACAACAATAATTGAATCTACATGGCTTGCCTCTCCCGTATCATTACTCCTTCTTGCTAAAATATTTTCTGCTTGTCTTTTAAGATTCTATGTTTGAGGTTGGGTAAAGGACTCTTCTATGTTATACAAATCATGCTCATATTGATCTTCACCACCTTCATTTATCCTACATATACCCAAAGTTATGAATATCATACCGGGCTCAGTACCGGATTGAGTTCTGGAACAGAACTGTATCAGTACCGGTCGGTATCGGATACCGTTTAGGGTAATTTTTAAATTTATGAAATAGTCCCTAAAATTTTTAAAATTTGCAAAATAGTCCATATTGGTATATTACAACGGTTGTACTATATACTTTATTAGTTTACTATTTACATCAACCATGCTTTCAAAAATCTTAATAATAAATAATAATGACAATTAATATGAAATAAAAATAATTTTTAAATATTTTACATATAAATAATAACTACAATTAATATAAACAAAGACAATCATCATCATACAATTATAAAATTAAGAATAATACAAAGTATTTAAAATATTACAATAATACAATTTCATCATTTTAATAAATAATATTACATCAAAAGATTAAAAACATCCAATAAAAAACAATAAATATTACAAAAAGATTTAATGACGAAGAAACAATCAAGTAGAAGTTAAACTTGAAACAAAAACATTACAATTACATTACATATATAGAATTTAACATAAACATTAAATACAAGTAAAATTAAAAGTAAAGGAAAAATAAAAACCTGAAATTCAATCGTGAATGAGAGGATACTCGCTAGAGCTGCACTGATCCAGTGATCATTTGGTACAAAATCCTCATCATTGAGAGGAGCTTCATCATCATTATCATTCAAATTTAATGCACCAAATGATATGTCAATACTTTCCCATCCAAGATTATCTTTCAAATCCAAATCATCGACATCAATCAAATTGGGTTCTTCAGAAACCCAATTCGTCAAAACATCAATATTATCAATGGCAGTTGGATCAGTTGAACTACTTGTTCTATTAAGCCTCCTAGTAAACAATTAAATTTAATTATTAGAAAATTATAAGAAATTATATCGAAATTAATATTGATAATAATGAAAATAACATACCTTTCCCGAAGCTTTAAATTGTAACGAACAAAAACCAAGTCATTCAACTTCTTATGCTCCAATCTATTCCTTTTCTTTGAGTAGATAAATTTAAATGTGCTCCAGTTTCGTTCACACCCAGTTGCGCTCACACATTGACTTAAAATTCAAATCGCAAACCTTTTCAATTCTAGAATATTATTTTCGAATTGATCCCACCAAGAAACTGCAAGTTATAAGATAACAAAAGTAGTGTTATAAACAAAATAAAGTGATAATTAATTTTCAACAAATAAGAAATAGGAAATAAGTAATACCTGGAGAAAGTTTTCCTCTTTGTCGAATAGCAATCGACATTCCAAAATTCCCATAAGATAACTTGTAAAGCTCCATTTGTGAGCTTAAAAGATCTTGCATCACGTCATGAGGAACAACTGTTGTAATTGTGAAAAGCATTCCTCTATTAACTTCAGCTTGCTTTGTAAGATCTAGTATAAAATATACACCAGGATTCAAAAATGCCCTAGCTGCAAACAATGGAGAAGAAAGTTGTCCAGCTGTAAACAATGGAGAAGAAAGTTGTCTTTCCCTTCTCTCATTAATGATTGAGAGATATGGTGTGTATAAAGAAAGCCTATTTTTCAGATTAGCTTTGATTGCTTCCGTTGCTCTCTCTATAGCATCAAAAAGATAACCCATTATTGGCTTTTCGTTACTATCAACGAACCGAAGCACTCTGACTAAAGGCTCACAAACTCGGATAACAAATTGACATTGCGACCAAAATTCTCTATCTTCCAATATAATACTACAAACTTCCACTCCAGCATTAGACCTAGCATGTTGAGATGCAACCCACTTATCACTTGTAAACATTTGCCTTAACTCCTTCTTCATCGAAACAAAAGACTAAAGTGATAAGAAATATGTTGCAAATATTGTCACAACTGGGCGACACAAATTCCTACCATTAGTAAATTCTTTTTTCATCAAATTCAAAACCCATGCACGATTATAAATTAAATTTGTAACCTTTTTAGCCTTTTGCATAGTCTCATCAATAACCGGGAAATACCTAGGATCCCTATATTCTCTAGCATTAAGTCAATAAAATGTGCAACACAAAGAGTCCAAAAAAATGAATTATAAGTATTCTGCAACCTTTTCCCTGCCGCTTTATAAGCGAATCATTGTCAGTAATAAACTGAACAAAGTTTTCTAGCCCTACTTCATTCACAACTTCATCAAATATCCCAAACAAAGTCTCATCATTTCTAATAAGGCCAGATGCATCAATAGATTTAAAAAACATAGAGTCATTTGAAGAATAAACCAAAAATTTATAATAGGCTCTTGTCTCCTATTTGTCCAACCATCACACATAATTGAACATCCATAAGTGCCCCAACTTACTCTTCTTTCAGTCAAATAATTTCTAATTTCAGAAACAGCACAACTCAAAAGTTTACCTCTTAAGTCATCAATCGACGGCCCTTTGTATCCTGGACCATAAGAAGCTATTGCATCTATCATAGGTTGATAATAATAAGACTGAGAAGTATTGAATGACAAACCTGTATCATACCACCACCTAGCTACTCCCATATCGACATTATGAGTCGCATCTCTTGATTACATTGCACTACGAATTAAAGGTTGACCTCTAGGAGTTGTTCGTGGTGCAAAGAAACTAATTATCTACCTTCTTCTCTTCCTCACATCAGATTCTTAATGATCCTGAGATGGAACACTACCAGTACCACTACCACTACCACTACTACTTCCACCTTTAACATTTCTATAATCACCATGGAAATCAGAAAATAAATTCCACTATTAATTTCAAAATTCAATCTTTCCCTTCTATCTTTCTCAAATTGATGTTCATCAAGCAATGTTTTCATTTGTTACTTCACATCATGAATTACTTTTTTACACGCTTCCACATCACCTTTTACTCTAGCTAAATGCCTTTTCAATCGGGTAATTCCTCCACCTTGCAAATGCTTATTACAAAACAAGCAAATTGTATGATTCTTTTAACCGAGAACCGTACCAGCGTGAGCCCAAGCTGGATCACTTTATCTTCCTGAAATAGGTTGATCGGGAGTATTTGAAATTCCTTCCATTTATCTATACATAAAAATAAATAACACAGAATTTTAGTACACAATGACAATATGCATATCCATCTTATATAATATAACTCATTCTGTATAAGTCAAAAGCTAACAATTCAAAACATTCAACATATATAATAAGTAACACAAAACATACTCCAACAATTTGGAATTTCAACAATTACAAAACAATCATAATATCATTTCCACTTCCTTCCATTTCCAACAATTTCCAATTCTAACAATCACAAAATATTCATTATTGTTTTTCCATTCCTAACAATTTCCAATTAAAACAATCACAAAACATTCGATATTGTTTTTCCATTCCCACCAATTTCCAACAATTTCCAATTCTAACAATCACAAAACATTCAATATTGTTTTTCCATTTCCTTCCATTTACAACAATTTCCAATTCCAAAAATCACAAAACATTCATAATTCCATTTCCATTCCAACAATAACCAACAATTTCCAATCCCAACAATCACAAAACAATCATAATTCCATGTCCATTTACAACAATTTCTAACTCTAAGTTTCTAACAATCACAAAACAATCATAATTTTATTTCCATTTCTTTCCATTTACAACAATTTCCAATTCCAACAATCACAAAACATTCATAAATCCATTTCCATTCTAACAATAACCAATAATTTCCAATCCCGACAATCACAAAACAATCATAATTCCATTTCCATTTACAACAATTTCCAATTCTAAGTTTCTAACAATCACAAAACAATCATAATTTTATTTCCATTTCCTTCCATTTACAACAATTTCCAATTCCAACAATCACAAAACATTCATAATTCCATTTCCATTCCAAAAATAACCAACAATTTCTAATCCCAATAATCACAAAACAATCATAATTTTATTTTCATTTATAATAATTTCCAATTCTAAGTTTCTAACAATCACAAAACTTTCATAAGTTTGAAAAATGAGGATCAAATTGAATGGTATGATATGATTTACATAATTGGCAAATAATGCATGACATATCTTATACAATTGTTCATACACATATATTCATAGCATGATCATCAAGTTGAAAGATTTATTCATAACATGAGATCAAGTTGAAGGATATATATTTTTTGGAAATTTTTTTCCTTATTTAACCTTTGATCTTCTTTTCATTTCTAACAAACCATAATATTATATACACTATTTCATATTGTATTCTTAAATATATACGTTGCTTTTACAATTTTTAATTGACATTAATAAATGTCAGTATAAATAATTAAAATCTACAAGTCTACAACATATTCACAATTTGACAACAAACATTCATTACATCACTTCTTTATACTCAAACATTTTTTTCCTAAATGAGTAAATTCAATACCAAATATTAAAACAAATTACCATTTTACAAATATTAACAATGTATTAATTAATGATTTAAGTTTTTACAATTTTACAACATTTTATTATCAATTTTACATTTGATTATTAATTTTACATTTAGGTTTAAATGTTAATTAACTTTCAATTTTAAGTTTTTAACAATCTTTGCATAATACATAATTAATTAATTACATACTAATCCTATTTTACAATTCCATTTTCAATTCCAATTTTAATTTTCATATAAGAAATTCATAACAAAATAACAAAACCCACGGTATTCTTCAATCCAACAATTTCAAATTTTCAACTTCAAAAATTCTATTCCAAAATCAAATTCAAACCAATTTATTTCACATACACACAATAACACAAATCCATCCACTGTAAACAATTTCATTCCAAAACAATTCCAAAACAAAACAATCACTAATCTATAATCCATTCCAAAATCGTGACAGCAACTTCTTCAACCTCCAAGTCCTCCACCCACCGACAGCCTCCCATATTCATCACCACAATTACTCAAATCCAATTTTAATCCAATCCACAACACACAAAAAATTGTAATTTACGTTTATGATTTACCAGCAATTTTTGGAAACTCCAAACAATGGAGAAGAGAACAGATCAATGAAACAAAATCAACAGACCTAAAAAAATTTTAAACCGTCGAGTCTTCGCTCTTTGGGTTGTGGCTTTGGGTTTTTGGGTTGTCCATGTCCATCTGTGAGCGTCGGAGGTCGGAGGGTCAGTGACTCGGTGGTGCGGTGGTGCGGCGACGACGTGTTGTGGATGGTTTTACGATGGTGCGGTTGATCTTCGGGGATGCAAACCCAAATCCCAACTCCAACAACGATGAGGCGAGGAGGAGAGTGATGAGAGCAACCGGAGAAGAGAGCAAGCATCGGCGGTGATGAGGCCACCCAGACGGCGGCGAGAGAGAGGTGAGAGCGAGAGAGTGAGAGAGAGAGAGAGGGTGAGATTAGAGAGAAGAAACAGCAGTCAAGGTCGGGGGCTAGGGTTAGCCAGTTAGGTGTTTTAGATTTTTAGGTTTAAATTTTTCATATTTGCAAAATGGTCCCAAGGTTTTTAATTTCCCAGATCTGCTGGTATTTTTCGGTATGTTGGGTACCAGGCGGTACCCAATAGAAAATCTTGGTACTGGCTGGTATTTTTGGCCGGTAACGAGGTTTGGATCCACGGTATCGTTATCCGGCCGATGCGGTACCTTCCGGCCTGTACCGACCAGTACGGTACAGATCCCGTAACACTGCATACACCTTCTTGCCTTTCCATTTCTTCAAGAATATATGCAGTAGTTTGTGTGTCATTTCTAGTTGCACGATCTTCTTCATAGATCCCAGTCAATTCGTTATAGAAAGGAAAACTCTTCCTTTGAAATTGAGCAATATCTTTGTGACTCTAGCAAGATGAAAAAAAAAACATCAATAATTTATATAGATGACAAGAAAGTAGTTAAAGAAAATACTTAAAACAAGTTAAAAGTTCAATACTTACACTTAAGTAAGAATCCCATACATGATCTTCAGCAATGACAATTTTCCTTTCAATATCCCATCCAAATCCACTAGTATCTTTCCTTACCATATCATAAACAATGTTCCACTCTTTCTTTAAAGTCTTAATCCTAGACTTTATGTGAGGTTTGACTTTTAAGTTTGAGTTTGAGAGCTTTGTTACTACCATTCTTTCTAATTCAATGAGATAACCAGCTTTAAATCCAATATCAGCATTGTACATTCCCACATTATGCACATCAACTATGCAGGAAACTAGCACAACATCTCATTATAGTTCCACTTTATTTTTGTTTCTTTTGAACCTTGAGAATCAATAGTTGACGAGAATTCCTCGACATACTTATCTACCAAATTAAAGCTATATTGATAAATAAAAAATAATCATTATAATAAAGGAAAAATAAAACATTCATAAAATTCTTCATTTTGTTAACATTAAGCATCAACAGATTATGAGAACAATATAGTCTACAATAACATCGTATAATATAAACAACAAAGAGTATAACAACTTACATAAATAATTATATAAAACCTCCTAACACTCAAACATAATAGAATATCTAAAAAATGTAAATTTTCATTTTGTCTAGATGTTTGCCATTTATTGAACATTTTGCGTGCCAATTCAATTCTCCAATTTGTCCAAGCATTAGTTAGTTCAATAGCAGTTATATGCTTCGCATCAATAAATGGATTGGTGTGAAAATAATCCCCTAAATCACTCTCTATGGGATCAAAACTCATCTCTTGCCTAATAAAATTATGAAGCAAACAATAAGCTATAATAATTCGATTGTGTGTCTTTATTGGATAAAATGATGAACTCCTAAGAATAGCCCACCTAATTTTTGGTAACCCAAAACACCTCTCAATTACATTGCGCACAGTCGTATGTTTCATATTAAAAAATTCCTCTGGAATTCTTGGTTGGTAACCCTGACTCCATTCATTCAAATGGTACCTTTGACACCTAAAAGGTGTAAGAAAGCCCTCACAATTTGTATAACCTACGTCGACCAGGTAATAGCAACCTATATAAAAAGGCACTACATAAGTTATTCAATGTACATTATCTCATATACAAAATTTCAAACAACCTTCTTATATCATATAGGAAAGCTTACCATGAGACACTTTTAGTCCATGTCTCTTAGTAATTGCATCACCAAAAACTTGACTATCAGCTACTGACCCTGCCCAACCAAGAAGAAAATAAACAAATTGTATGTCAGGTGTGCACAAACCTAACATATTTGTTGCAATGTCTCCCTTATGAGTTCGAAATATAGGCTTATCTTTAATTGACATATTAACCCTAATATATGTCCCATATAGAGCACTAAAGCAATTCTACAATTCAAATGAAATAAAAAATAATGAGGAACCTTAATCATATTCACTATATTTTCTTATAAAAGTAATAGGATGATTATCTACCTTAAACCACATTCATCGATGGTCCAAAGAGTTTGCTAGTATTAGCTCAGGTTTTCTAAACAAAAGATCTTGCAAATGGGTCACTGCATTTAAAACATTATGAAAACACTGACTAATTGTCTCACCTGACCTTTTAAAATTTTTCCTAATAACTCGATTTTTAACATGATGAGCAATAATATATAAGAAAATTGCTACTTGTTCATCAATAAGCATATTGTTTGTTGAATTTAATCCTCATATACTTTCTTGCATTTCACAGCTTGTCTATTTATCTTAACCATTGAAATACATGACTCATCATTGTCATGCATAATTTGCCTCACATAATCTCGATTTACATAAAAATTTAGAAAATAACTTTTAACCTTTGGGCCTATAACTATATAAATAAGCCTCCGATGCCGACAAACTCAATAGTGAACTAACAACTATTGGATCGGAAACAATAAACATGCTTGGTTTGGCTAAACGGTAGATTTTAAAAACTTTTTCCGAAATCACAATATAGTAGAAGCGAAAACACCAAATCAACATGCTTTAATCTATACATGATACTGTATAAGGAAAATAAATATAATAAGAACGAGATCGGAATTTTTACTGACTCCTTGCTACAGTTTTGACTCCTCGCTGCCGTGTCCTTAACCAATCCGATCGACCACTTGTTCTCCTTGGATAGCTTAGTTATCAAGATCCTTTGGTGGGAAAGGAGAAGAAAAATGAATAGTAAACCTTTGCTATATTCGGCTAGTTAAACAAGAACCCAAAAATGAGACCTTCTCATTTTCAACATTCGACTAGCTTAAAGAAGAACCATGAGACTTTCTCATCTTCTTTGTTATTGCCGATGGTCTCATTTAAGCCTGTTGTTTTTTTTAGAGAGAAAAAATTAAGACTAAAAGCCCTTCATGTGTATTTATTGCATCAAAACATGCTAAAAGCATTATATTATTCCAAGTCCAACACTTACACGTTAGCTATCCTCAAATAAAAACGTACAGCTTATATTTTGTTTAAAAAGCAACCATTACACCTTTTAATAAAGAGTAACATTAATGGTTTGCTTTGGAAGTGAGTGGAGAGAGTAGTTACAGAGCACTCATTTCATTCTTTAATAAAAAGAATGCCAAAAAGTGATGTACGTTTCTCATTCTTCAAAAAGAAGACCCCTCCAGTACAATCCTTGAACATTATCTATAATCATAACATGTTCCTTTAATGATATCAATAAAAATGAGCTGAACATTTATGCCTTTAAAACAATAAAGAACTTATTCTTTATAACTCCACTCACATCTTTGGTACATGCATCATCAAACGAGCATTTGGTAAAAGCAACTTTAAAAAAATCCTTCCAAAGCTACATTACCATTCATCTTTAATGACTATCCATTAATGATTGATGATTTAGATTTTAATTCAATTAATCTAATTAATTAAATCAAAATTCAGCCCAATATTAAATGTTTGCCCAAATTCAATTCGTCCATTTCTCTCCAAACTGTCTCATTTTCTTTCTGATAACCTCAGTTTATTTTTCTTACTTTCCTTGATAGCCTTCCCATAAGCCAAGTAGTGAATCTAAATAGACTTAAATAATTAAAGCTTCAATAAGCCCGGAATTAATTTAATCTCATTAGAATTAATTCCGAATTATTAACCAAATATCATTCCACTAAAGACAATTGGTTGAACTCTTGAATTACTTAAATTATGAGAAACTGTGTTTCAAAAATATTAATTTGATGTCCAATCGCAAACTTTATTATGAACCGTATTGTAGCCATCTATACAATCAAGGGTAAAATTATCGTTTTGTCCTTATATCAGTTTTTCCATCTAGATATCCTGTTTTACTCTATATGGTGATTAACACATAAGATCTATTCTTGGTGTTAAGATTTGATGGATAGCTAGTCCATTAAACTACTGGCGCCAGTTTGATCACCAATCTCTATAAAACATCTAAAAGTGATGATATCACTATAAACTCTTTATTTGAGTGAATGTTCCCTGATATATATGTCAATTAATAATTCCAAAATACGGATACTGGATTGATACCCTGTAAAAATCTATTCCGATCATATCAAGAATTATAACGAAACACACATGAGTTAACCACTCATCAAAATTGTGGATTGTAATAAACGAATGCTAAGGTGTATGTTTTAAGATTAAAGTAACGGTCTACTTTATTCTTTAAAAAAACATATATGATTTCAGATTCATTTAATAGTGCCATTACCGATAGTCAACTACTATCATGAATTGAAACTCATCATTTCCTTGAAGTAAACTCCTTTATTTACATGGAGGTAAATCGCAACCCTACAGTCTAAATCATAATCAAACGACCAACTTGATTATTTGACTGTGAATCATTTAATTTAGATTCTAATAATATACATGTTTCCCATACATCTCCATGTATATGTATATTACTTACAAAAGAACCTTGGCACCTTATGACTAGTTATATTATGCTCATACAAATAAAACCAAACTCTTTTGTTTTATTAATAATAAAGATTTTCATTACAATTTTGTAACTGGAAGAAAATTAAGTTATATGTAAATACAATTGCTTTCCAGGGCACTATATTTACATAACCCTAACAACAAAATTATCGCACTATATTTACATAACCCTAACAACAAAATTATGTAACTGCAACCATATAGTTAAGACAACCACAATCCTTTTTTTTCTTTTGGCTTTTTTATATGAACTCAAATTGAAACGAGCTATGATTGTGATACACTAATATTTTTATATATGTTTAGGACTTAATTTAGAGTCGTTTATATTCATTTTATGTTCATCTATAGCTGGTTTATCATGTTTTAGCATTAATCAAGGTTCGTTGACGCAAAGTGCATAAATGAAACAAATAGACTTGAATTGCACTGTTTTTTGGTTTCTGGCAGACTTGACCTCTATTCATTGTAGGATTTTTATCTTGAGATTGGCTTAGCCAAAAATTCTGAAATTTCATACTTAAATTCTTGACTCATTGATGGATTGTTTGGGACCAATTTCATATTTTTCTAAACTGAATTTAGGAGAAATAAATTCCCGAAATTTGCGTCCGATTTTGAATTGCTAGAATGACCTTTCAACGATGTTTCGATCATAAATTTTGACTCAGATGGCGAAATCATGTGATTCAAGTCTCATATTGAAGCTAACTCAAAGAAAAAGATACTAATAAAATTTGAGCTCCAAAATTGTCACCATTTAGTTTTCATGCACTATCAAATTGACCTTGAAAAAATGTCACTAACCAGCCAGATCAACACCAGCACTACACCTTTAATTATTTCAGTACATGTAGCAACTACTCCCATCCACCAAAGACCCACACATCAGCCCCACACTCCATTTCACTCTCCATACCTTTACAATGCCCACTCTATTCTTCTCACATGCAAAACCCCACCTAGCTCACTCTCCATTCACTCCACGCATCTCACAAGCTGTCTTCCAGCAAGAAGGCCCCACCTCCACTCCCATCACATGGCTTTTCACCTCAAAGAAAACGTAGATGCAAGTCTAGAAAGATGGCTCTCCAACCTTCAATATCAGGGATGCAACTCCAATGAAGCAACTGGCTTTTCACTCTATTCACTCACCAACAGACAGTTTCCACTGAAGCAGCCCTCACATCCACTAACTCAACCCTTCCAAAAGCACTACAAGGCTGCCTCCAAGTGCCAACATGCAAGCAGCTCTCCAACAGCCTCCACTCCACTTACCAGCCAAAAATTCACGCATGCAGCCAGCCCTCATGCATAACACATAGACAGCTCTATTTTTTCAAGCATCGCATTCTCCACTCACTTTAAACTCTCCCGCCAGTCACCAGCACAAAAAAAAACACAGCCACCACTTCATTCATGCATCAAGAAGCCTTCACTCACGCTGCCAGTCTTCCAAGAGGTGCAACAAAAAATGCAAGCCTTCATTCTCCACTCACAGCCTACAAAGTAGCCACGCAAGGAGAGGGGAGAGCTCATATTTTTCTACTGTAGTTTGGAGTTGTACTCTTAATTTTTATTTGATTCCTTCATGAGTTAATATAGGGTTTGTGCTTGTGGATTTCTTGGCATGATGATTTGTGGCTAAAAATTTAATTTCTTTTAGGGATTGATATATTTGTTGATGCTTTAATATTAAAATTTTCTAGAATCCATGACTAAAAATTTATTTACTTGTTGATTTTTCCTTAGATTTATTTGTTATTCGTTTGAATTATTGGAAATTACCTTTATATATTTTCGCCTTTGGAAAAAGGGAGTTTTTGTTAGAAGATTGAAGGAAAATTTGACTAGGATTTTCTTGTAAGTTGGGAGACCCAAGAAACTTAGGAGGTGAAAATTGAAGTTTTGGAGCTTAAGAAATTCTAGGAAAAACTTAAGTAAGGGATTACTAGGCGACGTCTAGAGTGGATAAATTAATTCATCTTTGGGAAAAGGGGATTAGTTACTCTTAAAATTCACCTACAAGGTTAGGATATTTTAGTTGTAGAGGATAGCTAATTCAATATTAAGGTTGACAGAAATATCATTCCCAAAGAGAAAATCAGTCCCCGTTAAATGTAATACTTTTAATTAAGTCAATTATTGCAATTTTTTCTTAATTAATTACTGCACAAATTTGGCATATTCATAGTTATTTTGGTCACATTAAATTGGGAGTTGTTTAAAATTTTATTTAAGTTTTTTTAAAATCTTTACATTAATTTTAATTTTCTCAAAATTTCACTCAACCCGATTTCAAATATTGTTAGCTAGCATAGATTTAAATTTTCTCATAATCCTTATGGACATGACTCGGTTCTTACCGATTTATTACTCACTTTGACAACCATGCACTTGCGGTTCACGAACAAGTTTTTAGCGCCGTTGTCTGGGATTAATGTTTGAATTTTGTGTTTATATAGTTAGTTTGATATTTACATGTTGGTTTCTTTTTATCCCTAGAGTAACTTATTTATTATTATTGTTTTATTCTTTTTGCATTCTCGTTTTCTTGCGCAGCTTGTGAAAAAAAAAATTGTATGCCCCGAACCACTAGAGGGCAAGAAAGACATTTTGACCCAGAGTTGGAAAGAACAGTAAAGTCAATTCATCGGCAAAAGAAAATGGAACATCAAGCAGAACTTAAGAGAATTCAAAGAGAAAGGGATGTAATGGCTCAAAGATTAGCTCAATTAGAGGTCAAACTCGGTGTAGCTAATTTGACCGGAGGAAATGGAAGAGGAGATAATGGAAATGATCAGGAACAATTGCACCAACGTCCTATTAGGAAATATTTCCAGCCAACAGTGGTGGACAATTACCACGGTATCCAAAGACCTAATGTTCGTGCTCAAAATTTTCATATTTCACCTGGACTCATCAATTTGGT